>JAZKJV010000177.1:0-150000 GCA_037367405.1 Ottelia alismoides | reverse complement strand
CTATATCAATATATTATGTCATTCAAATTTCGTGTGAAACAGAGACTCCTACGACTTCCATCCAGACAGTCTTTTTTATCAGTCACAGGATTTTTTAAGTCGACCTCGTCTGGATGGAGACCGTAGGAGTCTCTGTTTCGCATGAAATTTTAATGACATAATATAGAGATTTAATAATGAATTTACACTGTTTTTATTTTCAAAAATAAAAAATACATGAAAAATGAGGTAGGGGAGCTAAATTAGCTCCCCCTAGGAGGCATACACATTTTTCCCTATATATAAGGATTGGAAAGCCTACACACATGTGTAGGTAACTTTCCTATACCCACCTTTTTTCCTCTCGGTATTTTTTATTTTTTTTGAAATGGATCCTTATGGGATTTACTTATAATATTAAATGAAATGTGTATTTCAAATTCCATGTAAAACAAACATTCCTAGCAGCTCCATCGGAAGGAGTCGATTTCAACAAATCTATGACCGTTAAAATTTGACTATCATGATGGATAAATTACAAGTTTCGAAATAAATTGAAATGTGAATGGCATGACGATATATATTATGATCAAACTTCCTTAAGGATTCAATTAAAAAAAGTCGAAAAATAAAGGGAAACAAAGGTGGATGTAGGAAAGTTACATACACATGGGTGTAGGCTCCCCATTTCCCACACGCAAATGCACGCGCGCGCACACATACACACACACATACTATATATATATATATATATATATATATATATATATATATATATATATATATATATATATATATATATATATATGGGTAAAATGTGTATGCCCCCTAGGGGGAGCTAACTTAGCTCCCCCCACCCTTTTTCACGAAATTTTTTTATTTTTTTTGAAATCTAAAACTGTGTAAATTCATTATTAAATCCCTATATTATGTCATTCAAGTTTCATGCGAAACAGAGACTCGTACGACCTCCATCCAAACGGGGTCGATTTAAAAAATCCGGTTACCGTTAAAAAAAATGACTGTCTGGATGGAGGCCGTAGGAGTCTCTGTTTCTCACGAAATTTTTATGACATAATATAGGGATATGGTGATGAATATTCACGGAAAAAAATTTCAAAAAAAATAAAAAAATTTGAAAAAAATAGGGCGGGGGGAGCTAAGTTAGCTCCCCCCTAGGGGGCAGCCCCATTTTCCTCTATATATATATATATATATATATATATATATATATATATATATATATATATATATATATATATATATATATGGGATTGGGGAGCCTACACCCATGTGTAGGTAACTTTCCTACACCCACCTCTTGTTCCCTAATTTTTCTGATTTTTTTGAGCAGGATTTTTAGGAAATTTACTTAGATTATTAAATGAAATACGTGTTCAAATTTCATGTAAAATAGATATTCCTAACAGCTCCATCGGAAGGAGCCGATTTCAACAAATCTGAAACCGTTAAAATTTGATTATCATGATGGATAAGTTAGAAGTCTCGAAATAAGTTGAAATTTGAATAACGACATGGTGATATATTGTGTGTGTCTCGAAATAAGTTGAAATTTGAATAACGACATGGTGATATATTGTGTGTGTCTCGAATAAGTTGAAATTTGAATAACGACATGGTGATATATTGTGTGTGTGTGTGCGTGCGTGCGTGCGGCGTGCGGGCGGGCGGGCGGGCGTGCGGGCGGGGCGGGGTGCGGGGTGCGTGCGGTGGGTGCGGGGTGCGTGCGGTGGGTGCGGGGTGCGTGTGTGTGTGCGTGTGTGCGTGTGTGCGTGCGTGCGCGCGCGTGCGGTGTGTGTGTGTGCGCGCGCGCGTGTCAAATATGATACATACTGTGTGTGTGTGTGTATGTGCGCGTGTGCGTGTGTGCATGTGCGTGTGCGCGTGCACGCGTGTGCGCGTGAGTGCGTGAGTGCGTGTGCTGTGTGTGTGTGGTCCAATCTTATATTCACATATTTGTAATGCTTCCTAATGCTTCCTGTTGTTTTATGGCATGCCACTTTAATAGATATAATACAGTGTGTCAAAATTTCATGTCAAATATGATTCATTTTTATTTTATTATAGTGAACATACTTGTAACGTAAGTATCTTGAGGACCAATGCAAGTAAAATTTAATTTCTTTGAACATACATATTGGATACATTGAAAGTACCAAAATATAGTTTAAGCATGATTACATTTATATATCAATAACCCCTAGACCTAATTTTGAGATCCATATGAAATACCAATAAGGAACTATTTGTCTCATGTGAACACCACGCAATCTTGACTTTTAAAATAAATTAAAAATAATCACAGAAGAATGACAAGAAATCAAGCAAGTACCCTAAACTTTCCGAGAGAAAGAGATGGTAAGCAAACTTGGAGAGGAGCTTTCGGATGGGTGGCTTCCCGAGGATGGCATAAAAGAGGAATGGGCAACAAAATCCCTCCAAAGGCAGCATGATGTTGCCGTCACAAGGGAAGGCGACAAGAAAAGACCAGTCGATAATGTCGCGACATTGGGGAAGCTGGGAGGAGCCGCATGCTCCCCCCAATCATTAACAAGTAGGAGGAAGGAGAAATCAAGGCGAGAGGATTAGTCGTAAAGATAAGAGAACCAGGGTGGGTTTATCGTGTTGTGTTAGAAGGATTGAAGATGTATACCAAATCATCAATTAATGGAAAAGGAATAATAATGGAAAATTGTGGCATGTGTGAAGTGTGAGTTCTTATTAAAAAATTTAATGAGTCAAGTCGAGTTAGGGAGTTGAGAATGATTAAACTTGAAGTCGACTCGTTAAGGATAACATGTTCATTACCCAACTCAAACTCATTAGCTCTCACGAGTTCTTATTGACTTGAACCCAAGTGAGTTCATCGAGTCCAAGCCTTTTTGACACCCCTACAGCAAATTTATTCTGCTTGATGTGCTCCAGAAAGGAGAAAGAGGAAGCCAGGTTTTTTTTAACAAAACCTCATCTTACACATGCAAATTTGCTAGGATATCCCTCTCAATCAAGGCTTCAAGAAAAGCTACGATCTTATTTGCAAGATCAACGATGGAGTCGATGTTGGTGATGACGTCAATTGTTGATCGCAGATGCTCGAATAAAAGTTGAAGGTACTATGGATTGCTCAAAGAGATGCTGAGAGAGCATGGGAAAGGGATCTCGATTGGTGAGATTTGGATCTTCGAATTGATGATCATTTCTCCTCCCAATCGAAGGTATGTATAGGGTGTAACCCTTGCATCGTCCACCCTTTCCCTTCACGCTCACTTGCCTCCCTCGTGCAACTGCCCAACAACGGTTGCTTGATCATGAGGTCATATTAGAAGCCGTCCAACACTTTTCGATAGCATGCCTTATCCTATTTACTTACGAGAATAGCCTGATATCCAGTTACCTTCTATCAGAATAATGTGTTTCCTAGAAGGATGGATCCTCACCTACAATCTATTACCGTGCATGATTTTAAACAATTCAACGCAGGCTTTGCTTAGTTGAATAGCATTCACCTCCTGATGAATAAAGTTGACAAATCTCTCACTGAAATAAAAGCCCATTAAATTGCAATCGCCACCTCCAAACAACACATTTAACATAACGCTTACTTATATAAGTTCACAAAATCTCCCAAAATGTTCAATCAAAAAATCACAATCTAAAAGCACATCACAATCTAAAAGCACAGAAGGAAAACCCAACATCCGAGTAGATACCTGAATCATTACCAGAAAAAAAACCAAATATCTGCAGATCAGCCTCTTGTTAAATAAAGAATAACTCTCGCATTAAGCGTCCGGATGATGCCGCGTCCTGCTCCGAGTTAAAAAAATCAAGAAAATTGCACAGGGAAAACGCCCATTTGCACCATAATCATTTGTGAAATAAAATCTACTAGCAAAACATCTTTGAACTTGTATCCGTCACTTCTATTCAGTTGGAGGGATAAGTTCTGAAGGAATAAGTGGTAGTTATTTGTTGTCTCTATTCAGTTGAAGAGTCATAAGGGATAGAAGTTAGTTATATTAAATAAAGTTGTTTGATTCGGAACATATTTGTATTTTCATGGTGGGAGAGGCCATGTTGGAGGGATATGGGGGGAAACCCTATCACTTATCTTGACTCCATCAGCAAAACATTGACCGTTTATCGAGGAACGACAAATTCAAGAGATAAGAACCTTATCCCTCAAACAAACAGCCCCTACAAGTATCACCTTCTTCCTCTCCCATATTGTTTGCCTTCTTCCCATCTCCATCGCCATCCCCGTCGTTCCTCTTATGATCAATCAACATATATATAACTTACAACATCCTCCGCTCAAAACTGGATCCCAACAGACATGGCAAGAGGGCCCTTCCCTTGAATTACGTCGGAGGTAACAGAAGAAGTTGAGGACATCTTCGGTTACCCACCAGTCTTCACCTGCTCCAAGCACAACATATCCTATTCTAACTGTATTTCACAGTCTAGAAGAACTCGCCTATTTTCCAGCTTCTCTTGATGTTGTCCTGCTTCACTGGACGAGTCCGGTGCTTGCATTATGCTACAAGGGAAATATTCCATACATAGTCAATGATATACTCAATAGAGATGGAACTTGGTCCCAGCTCATTTGTGTCAAGCCCTAATGCAATCTCAGCCATATCTTAAACAAACCAAACTCCCATGCGTCAACATCAAACCTCCAAAACATCCGCCTATTAATCCTTACCAAAGCTTCTCTGGAACACACATCGTCTTGTCTGGCCCTTTTGCCCACATGCAGTCTCCCAAGTGCCAAAAGCACATCACACCCACATTTGTCGTAGTCGTAACCTTCTGCACAATCATCCCCTCTCAATTGCCCCAACACTCTTAAAAAATTATAAAACCTGGGCAAACGTCATTGTATCCTTCAATTGAAATGTGATAGAACTTTAAGTTCATTAGTTGCTCCATAGAATCCTGAGACCATTCACTCTAGGATCAACCAGAAGATCATGACTAAGGTACATGGAAGCAATGGACTTTTTTATTCAAAAGAGGGGGGAACACGCTTAGGTGTCCACCCTGGATATATTAACTATTGACACGATACAGAATTTACCACAAGACAACCAAGAGAACGAAATTCTTGACTTGTGTGATTACATTTTCAACATAAAAATGATCCGGGGAAAAAAATAACTCCATTGCGGGAGAGCCATATTGCCCAAATAGTAGCCACCGAAAGCAGCAGCTCTGACGAATCCTGAAATCTAGCACATTAGATGGATTCTCAGAAATGGACGTGATCTCTGTAATCTACCCTATCAATCTCAAGGTCTTGCCAAATAGGTTGTGACTTACCACATTCAAAGAATAGGTGAACAATAGTCTCTGTTTAATCATCACATAGGGGGCATGAAACAAACAAGCCACCACACAGCCTTGCAACCTGATCCCTCGCGAGAATTCTCTCACGGTGAAGCAGTCATAGAAAAATTGATGCAGGGTGGAACCTTCGGATCCCAAATTAACCTGCACTTTTTAATTAGACTTTCCGGGCATGGATCCGGAGGTCTGTCCAAACACATGTAAGCCGTCTTCACCATGAAATCTCCGTCTCTACGCCCAGTGATCTCTTCCTTCTCCCGTGCCAGATGGAGACGACAATACCAACTGTATGCCCACAAAATCCAGAACCCTCTAATCTGAAAAAGAGCCATTTGTTGGCTGCCAACAATGTCCTGCCCATACATCGGCCACTCATGCATCTTGAGAATTTGAAAGGGCAAAAAGACTAGGGAATCTAGATCTCAAAGTACGTCACCAATCCAGTTGTCCTTCCAAAGGCGTAAAGCCTCCCATCACCCAACACAGGTCTAAACAACTCAAGAACTTCCGATAGAAGGGAGGTGATATCTTTCCAAAAACCGATCTATAAAATGTTGGGCGATGAATGTTATCAATCGTCTTTTGTACTCCATAAATGCGATGAATAAGCTTGCAGCAAAGATCTTCACTATTCCCCAAAACGAACGACCATTTCATCAACAGAGCTTGGTTCATGATTTCCAACCTTGATATACCAAGTCCACCTTTCTGCACTGGGAGGGTGACCATCTCCCAATCTACCAAGTGGATACCTGATGAGTCTTGGTTTGACTTATCCTAGAAAAAACTTCTCATGATCAAATCTCTATTCGTTGACGGATTCCCACTGGTATAGCTTGGAGTACATAAAGAATACAGGGATCGCCACCAGGACTGCCTTAACGAGAACCAGCCTCCCGCCATGAGATAAAATTGCAGCATTTT
Organism: Ottelia alismoides; assembly: GCA_037367405.1. Lineage (NCBI taxonomy): Eukaryota > Viridiplantae > Streptophyta > Magnoliopsida > Alismatales > Hydrocharitaceae > Ottelia > Ottelia alismoides. The sequence goes on along the minus strand of JAZKJV010000177.1, from coordinate 143,724 downwards.
AACATGACTGCTTTCTCTCTAACTTCTCAATAATCAGCAACCAGTCCGCCATACGGAATTTACCTCCCATGAGTGGAAGACTCAAATATCGAGTAGGAAGGAACCCCCTTTCAGCTCTAAGAGCCATACAACATTCATCGGACTCCTCAGTTGGAAGATTGAAGGGGATGAGAGTCAAATTTTCGGTGTTCAGCTTAAGGCCAGAGAGATCCCCGTATAAATCAAGCACCATGGGCATACCCGTTGCCTCCTATTTTCCTCCCTCAACAAAGAAAATGGTGTCCTCTGCATATTAGACTAAGGAGATGGAAATGTACCCACAAGTGTAACCAATGGCGGCACCGTGTTGAACCACATTCGACACCACTCGAGCAAGAACATCTGCTGCAATGATGGACCTTGCCAAATACCTCTTTGTGGATGGAAAAAACCACCTTTTGGTCTCCAATTGATCAAAACATAGTATCATATCGTGCTAATACATCTCTTCATCCATGAGATCCAAGTGTCAGAGAAGCCTTTTTTTACCATTGCCGACCATAGAAAACGCCAGTCAATAGTGTCATAGGACATTGAGAAATCTTTCTACGACAATGCATTAGATCTGCGCATCTTCCAGTCTGCAATAACCTCGCTTACCATAGCCAGGCTATCACCAACGTGCCTTCAAGGGATGAAGGAAGACTGAGCATGGGAGATAATATGATCAAGAACTAAACCACGTCTATTGACTAGAACTTTCGACACAATGAGATTGATTGCATTTGGTAATGCAGTCGGTCTTAGATCTTCCACTCTTTTAGATTCCTCCTTTGTTGGTAGAAGGAAAAGTAATGCCTTATTTAATCTATCGAATTCCCCTAAGTAAAATCTTCTAAGACTGCCAACACATCCGGACCCACAACATACCAGAATTCCTTGTAGAAACACGTCGGGAATTCATCAGGTCCAAGAGCCCCATCTGCATTCAAGTTCCACACTATTGCTTTCACCTCCACCGGGGAGAAGGATAAAGTCAACATATTGGCATGTTCAACAGAAAGTGTTGGAGATCCTCTTCCCAGCCATCTCCAAGGACGATTCTCCACCCTATGCAAGAGTCCATGAAAGAACGACGCCGCTCCATCACCATCGTTGCATCACCCTCGATTCTCCTCATTCACAACAACAACCTGGATGAGTATGCATCTTCAATTGGCCACCTAGTGAAAGAACCTAGAGATTGCACCCCCTTCCTTGAGACATTTCATTATGCATCTTTGTTTCCACTCCATTACATTTTTCTTGTCTTCCTCTTCAATAATCTTCAAGGAGTCCAGTCTTATTTTAAGATCATCATCCCCCAGCTCCCTGGAATATTCCTCCCTGTCCAGTCTCTGAACTTCACTTTATGCAATTGTGCAACGTATATTTCTTTTCTCTCTAACTCCTTGAAATGACTTAGTTCCTCTCAGAGTGAACTCAATTTCTAAATCAATTTGACCGTCACCAAACTTGAGCAAACATGCGTACTCCAGCGCTCCCTTACCAAGTCTCTAAAACCATCCTCATAAAACCACGCCTTCTCGAACTTGAAGAAAGAGCGAGGTTGCAATCCCTCACCCGACTCCAGAATCAGTGGCTTGTGATCTGACCTAGATCTCGATCTGAATGAGACCGATGACAAGGGAAATGCATCTAACAGCTCCACTAATCCAAGAAACCCATCGTCTCTCAATCTAGATCCAGTGTTTCTCCATGTGTAGCAGGTATCACTTGTGTCGAGAACCACCATTTGTAGCTCAGAAATCAACTCCGTAAAGTCCTCTGAGCCCACATCATGTCCTCCCCGAAATCTCGGATGATCTGTAGATAAAAAAGACATAATGAAATCTCCCCCAACAAGTCAAGGCACATCCTGATGTTGATCTCTTGTTTCCCGCAATTCATCCCACGAATTCCCCCTATTTAAGGGGTCATTTGGTCCGTAGTCACAAGAGATTAAAAGATAACCTCCCTTATGAATGTCCCTGAGCAGTACAGAGATAACAAAGGCCTCTTTGATTTCAGCCATCACGTTGAAGAAATCCCCGGTCCACGGAACACAAGATCCACCTGCATTCCCCACTACATCTAAGGTAGCGACTCTGAAAGGGTGTTTGTTCCCAAATAGTCCCACAGTCGATCAGTTCATGGATTTGTCTCTTGCAACAACACAATGCCATGGTTACAGCCGGTTAATAGAGACCCAATAGACCTTTTTTTTGGGTCTCCTAGTCCCCTAATGGTCCATGTAAGAACCTTCGATTTTCTTCACCCGATGCAGGGGAAACTCCTGTCACCCGAGCTATGATCTTCCTAAGCATCGACTGGGCTTCAAGAGGTATCATCAACCCCTTCTGTAACACTCTTGATTCTTCCTTTGACTCCCCAAATCTCCTACTTTATCTCCCAGCTTTCTTTTCTCTTTTTGCATAGATTCCCCTTCTTCGAATGCAAATCATCCCATGTCGAAGAGCTCGATGAAGCTGGACTCACATGGACTTCACCCTTCGAGACCCCAGAAGGAATCCGGCCCATATGTTCACTTGAGAAAAAAAGTGTCAAGCGATCGCAGCAGCACATGCTGCGAGATGTCCCCATAAACCTGCGCTAAATCAGAGCAACCCTTGAGATCCTATTCCATTTGAGACAAGCCTTCGACCTCCGGGTGATTCGGAAGCTCCATCGACAACCTCTGCATCTCTAAATGTGACCCTACGATTCCAAGCCCCTTCTGACCCGTTTCTCCCTTAGCAGTTAAAGGAAAAGAGCTGCTTTTCAAGGAAAGAAGGGCCGCATCCCAATATGGGACCCACCTCAATATGTGTGTATATATATATTAAAAAGATGATATTTACATCATATTACATTCGCCATGACAAACAAAGCACCCTACAATGCTCAATTACATTTTTGGTATAAAACATTTGTCTCCCAAAAATGACTTGGTTCCAGCCACACCAGATCAACCACAACAAAGCAAAAGGTACAAGTTGTCCTCATGTCTGAAGCTGCAGACCGATCTAATATCTCTCCAGAAGGTGGTGCAATCTCGTTACGCAAGATAAAATTAGCTAATAAGGTTCGAAATATCTAGGATCCGAATAGAGCTTGATCCGAACAATCGTCCAAAAGGCTCCACCGCTCCCTCAAAAAGAAGTGCATATGTTAAAGGCAAGCTTCAACAATCTCCGGTTGTTTCGATGTTTGAAAATCAAATCCCCTAATTTCGTTGCAGAATCCGTCGTCGTCAGCGAGGGAGGCTCCCTCATCGTCGTCGTCAAAATCAACTCCATTGGAGAGTTCTCTCCTCTGCCTTGACCTGAAACAATGGACTCTCTGATGTGTCTATCATGAAGCTGTGGTGGCGGAGGTGACTCCACTACCTTCACCAAGTAAGCATGGGCAATGGGTTGGGTACTCAATGGTCTTTTGGGCACCAGGCCCATTAAGATTGGGCTTGGGTATTACTTTAGAACTTCAGCTTAAAAAGATCCGAGCCTAGCCCGACACGCAAATAAATGGGGATCGGCTAGGGTATTCGTTTTGCAAGCATGATTCAACTCGAACAGCGTGAATAGTATTTATGATTTTTTTAATGTAATAACGTATATAAAATATATATGATCTCAAATTTCATAATTTGGAATGAAATACTATATATGACATACACTCATGTCTAAATAATAATAATAGAATACTCAAAATTCAAAATTTATACATATTGACAATATAACATATATGTAGATTATTGATCATATTAAATATAATGATTAGAGTTCAATTTCAAGGTAATACATTTTCTGGTAAATTAATGGTGGATAATTGGCAACATCATAAACTCGTAGACACAATACTTTCCATTTTTAATTTAATTAACCAAATAGATTAATCAAATCCACTATTTTAAAGGTAATAGAATTTCATTTATATATTACTCAATAAGCGTGTGAGATAAATGGGCGAGCTTGGGCTTCTAAAATGAAGCCAAGCTTGATTAAAAGTGGGCTAAGCCTGATCCGAACTTAAATGGGACTGGCCCCTGCATTTCATTGGCTAAATGGGCTTTTATGCATGTGAAAATGGGCCAGCCCGACCTGACCCAATGCCTATGCCTATCACCCAGCAGCGAAAATGTCTCTCTTCCCACGATCATAGTGCGAGTGAACTCAATCGACATCGTTCTTTTTTCTACAAAGGAAATCAAGGTTTTCATCACAGGTGTCCCCATCCAACTATTATGACAAGACCTCGGACACCGTACCCTACTCTCTTAGCATCAGTTGTAGGCCCTCAACCGAGAGAGAGAGATGAAAGTTACTATGATGATACGCAAAACCAAAGAAACAGGTCCCCTTTGTTTGCCACTGGTGAACCGTGGGCACCTCCATCTGGCATGCTCTTTAGGGCCAGTCACAATGAGCAGTTTTAACGAGTCCCTTGGCGAAATGCCCCTTGCACAGAGGAGGTCGTCATCTAACAAAACCACATCACCCTGAAACTATGCCCCTATTGAGGATTTCACCTCAGCCAGAAGCCTTGCATCACCCAACCACCTCTCGATGGTGAATCGCTTCAAGCCTGATGCAGTGTCTTTCAACATCAGAAACATACCGAAAAAGATGAGCACAATGACGCATGACGGCCACAAAGGTTGCATCTGAAACGAGGCCCTATCTTCATGTGTAAGACCAATTCCTAGTCCTTTTCTTCCTCTCCACCACCCCAAACCTCCCCTGCACCTACTCCCCTCCCTCTTGCTCTTCAAACCCAGAGCCATTCCCTTCTCCACCTTATGCCCAGAAATCTCCCTCTCACCCTCCTTTCCTCCCTCTCACGCATCACTCCTCGAAACCCAATTCAAATCACGATCAAAGAGGGGAGGATCGAAACCGAAATTGCGGAGAGAGGATTGATGTAGGCTTCAACAATTGAGGTGACTGATAAGGATTATAGGAAACATAGCAGTTCTATTTTGTTGAAGGGCTTTGAAGAAAGGTGTTCAGAGTTACTACAACAAGGTTGTTGCAAGAGTGCAACACTACCTTGCATTCCCAGTAGCAAGCACACTACACCTTCCTAACGTTCTTATAAATTATAAATATATCCCCGAAGTTAAATCATGTTGCCCTCCCAACATCATATAGATTATACAAGTAAGAAAGTACAATGTCATTAAAAAAATTACTACATATATAAAGATACATTTTCTCTATTCTTTCAAATTTTTGATCTTTTTAAAATTATATATATAGAGATTTTTTTATTCTTGTTTGCTAAGATGGTCGGGAATCACAAGTTGCATAACGATCTCATGTAACTTGATTTCATTATCTTTTTGTAAAAAGATGGCTCGTAAGGAGTTTAATTAATTTGAAAATTATATAGAAATTGATGGGAGACGGGCAACAAGTTGCACCGTCAATCCCTTTTGAATGGCAAATCCAATCCTTCGAGATACAACATTCATAGACTTAGGAGCCATAACATTGCTATGCATGATTTTTTGAATCCTCTTAAGGAGCTCCACTGCTTCACTTGCCAAGAACCCAAATGTATCAAAACCAAAGGGGATGAATACCTGTTGATTGTCAATGCAGGCCTTCTCATGCTTGCCCACTTTAGCTGAGGCAACTTTTTGTGCAGCGCATCCCGCAACAAAATCACTCTTTATCGGACCCACCAATGGAGAAACTTCAGTCAAATCAACACATGCATGTTTTCCTCCAACCCATCCAAATATTAAAACATATGCCGGTCTAAGTGTCGATCTCCCCTCTTGTGGATCAGTTAAGAAATTCACCCATGCTTCTTTTTTTGAAGCAACACCCGCATGTTTGAGTACATCAAAAAGAACATCTCCGACAAGATCATGTCTGTATTTAAAACCTGGAAGTTCGCAACAATGAACGGCATGCTCCCCAAAAGCATCTAAGCAGGATTTGTGGCATACTGGACAAGCCTCATATGGTGGGAATAGAGGAATCATGAGGCGGTACTTGAGAATACTACGATATTCGATGGGTAACATGCATTCCAAACCCCTCAATAGGAATGGCAAGAAGAAAATCTTGGGCATGTTCAACTTGTAAACAACGGAAAATTACTTTTTGTCTAGCAGTCATGTCAAACTCAGCTTCCATATCTTTTACGATTTTGCTAAAAAAAGAACTCGCCAAAGCATTCTGTGCTATAGGGGGGACAATATCCTTACTAGCAAAATATGTAAGATCAATAGATACCATATATTCCAAAGCATTAAGAAAATCAGAATCCATACTATGTATCCCGCTGTCTCGTAGCATGTGGTCTTGGAGCATCCAAGATTGAGCTCTGGAGGCCACAAAAGCATATGAAGAAGCCTCAATAGCCGAGTAAAGACCGAAACCGACGAGTCAGATGGGTAGCGACGCCACTCTCCATTGAAGGTCACCAAGGAAAGGACCTCCACACACCACAATATCCTCAATAGCTCCGCGTAACCCTTTGTCAAACCATGTAGCGGCCCGTTTCATGTATGCGGGTTGGCATGTCCGTAAGCCAAACATAAGCTTGGCAGTACCCATACAAGATCATAATAGAAGTAGGTCACTTTGTGGATCATCCAGCTGAGGAAGTAAATGCATTAAGTCAACAGCCTTGGTAGCCCTCATCATAGCCAAATATTCAATAAAGTCTTTATCCCTACTCACAGCTCCTCCAAACAACTTCACACCTAGTCGCGGCCTCCCAATATCCAAGTGAAACAATCCATTACGGATCTTCTGACCATTACATGAAGGCCAGAAAAACTCTATTTTTTATATTTAGAATAAGCCCCATCTCTGGACCCTTGCATTGAATAATGTCAAGTGCCTTGGCCACTTCTACAGTGTCCCCAATAATTGTCCCATCATCAAGATACCAAGCATGAAGTAGGAGTTTACAATTGTCTCTGATCTCATGAATAAGTGGGCGCAATGCCAGAGAAAAAAGAAGGGGACCTAAAGGGTCACCTTGCTGCACTCCTGTTGATGACCGCAAATAATTGTCTCCAATATATAATCTGGCGGCTTGAGCATAGATAAATTCCACCCATGAAGAAATAGAGGGGCATCTCCTCCTAACTTCCCCAAGCATCAGATATCTATCTATTAGGTTGAAAGCATTAGAGAAATCCACCGTAAGCATAGAAAGAGACCCGTCTCCATGAAGCTTGCTCAAAAGATGATTGGTGTTGTGTAAGATGGCTTCCGCTCCTCCAGATACACCAACTCCAAATTGAAAGTCGTTAAGATATTTAGATGTCTCCTTGCTAACCCCTGTCATAGCAACTTTAGATACAAGGCGCCTCCATATAGTACTTACAGCAATAGGGCGAATGCCGTTGTCCGGTTTGAGCAGTGGAGTGAGAGGTGCAGAGGCTACAAACTCAGCCAGACTCAAGGGACATCTTCCACTAAGCCATAAATTAACTACCAAGGAAATAACATGTAAGAGATCCTTGGCAAACGATGATCCCTCCCCACAAATGTAAGATGGCTTAAATTTGTTAATTTAAGATTGACTGTATTTTGAATATATAGATACTCAACAAAAAGTCAAGTGTATCCTTCAACAAAAAAGAAGACCACCTTGTTTGTTGATCTACTGAAGTACGTTCTCTATACAAGTTGCCAGCAATTGCCCTTTTCTATCCTAGAGTTTCCTTGTTCTACTTTAGACAAGTTGCAGGCAATTGCCCGACCGTGTGTAACCAATAATGCTCCCAATGAGACTCAAACGTCTATACATACGGTGATGGAAAATGACAACGAAGATAGCTTTCAATGTCTGGTCCTGTTACGATTGCAATAAAATGTGATTATCTAGCAATGCAATAACAAAAACCCCAAGAAAAGAATATGAATCCAACAGTTTTTCATAACCTAGTTGCACTACTTTGGCAATGGCCAATACTGAAATAGATAACATGAAATTATAGGCCACATCAGAACCAGAAATTCATTTCATTAGGAACAAATCAATGTAATCAAAAACATTGGGAACAAATGCCTTAGGAAAGATAATTTGAATGATTGCAATAATAAGCAATGAAATATGAGTTCGAATTGCAAAGTTTGCTACATGTAGGTAAGGAGCTGCAACTTTTAAGTTTTCCAGTCTGGGAGTTCTCTGTAAATGATTTTATATACAATAGACAACGTGCAAAAGTAACTTAAAATTCTAATGAAGAAGCCATGGATCTTGCTCATCATGACCGACTACAAACGACTTGAGAATGATGAATCCCTCAAAATTGATTATCCTCAGCCACTAATGTAAGCGAATACCTTGCAAATTTTGTGCTTTGCTGAAGTGGAATCAAATTAATCTTGAGGGCTGATGATTGACAAAATCTGAAAACAAAAAGTTAGAAGTTGAAAGCAGCACCATGTGGGATTTCACCTGCTAGTTTCATAACTTTGATTCTGAAATACAACCAGAACAAACGAAATGCAGAAAAGAGACCCTTAGCTTTCTGACTGGCCTTTTGAATTAATAGAGTAGATGAAAAAATTGAAGATTATTCTGATAAAATCTTTGCTAAGACCAATATATTTCCATCAAGAGAGTGAAATACGACATACAGCATTCAAAATTAGTGTTCATTTTTTAGAAGCAAAAAGCATCATTTTCTGAAGGAGTTTACCGACAAAGAAGAAAATCGTCAGTCCAATCTGAAACTCTTGACAGCCTCTTCCGTCAAAGTTTTGGGATTATTAAGGGAGGCCACTAGTTTGGCCGCAAAGATGTACTATTCCCAGAAGAATAGTATTAGTAATGATAATTTTAATGACTAAATGACAAGGAAGCAGACCTTCTCTGTGAATTCTCGAAATACACGTCCCTCCATGGCTTTCTCCAGTTCCTGCAAATAATTTCTGGGAATTCAGATACATTTTGACTCGATTGTGTCCCTTCCGAATGCAATTGATATTTTCCATCTAAAAAGTGAAAGGAAAAGTTGGAAGTTCATTACACTCTCAGGGTTCTTAGAGCGGTCAATCTCACTAACAAGTCTACGAAGGTTTTCGTCCTTCAGTGCATCTCGAATTTCGCTAGAACTCACTGCATGCAAAATTCTATTTCATTAATATCATAATTCGATTGACAATTTAACCATACATTTTTTGATAATATAGGTTAGAATGGAGATTTTAGTTGAAAAATGAAATTGAATAAATACAGAGAAGGTCCTGCTAATTTTCTGTCTTTCCCGGCTCTCGATTGTCTAGAAGACATCCATTGTAAGAGATTTTAATTATCACCATGAACTTTGGCTCTCAAGTGTCTGGTCTCTAGAAGAGAATATGGTACAAACACGTGTGAAACATGGAGACGCAGTTCTCGTTTCATGAAGTTGTGAGGTGTCGTTTGGAAATGCGTAACGAAAGAAACAAGATTAGAATAAAGCAGGGCAGGTATGTTGCGAGATGATCATATGGTTGGGTCAAGGTGTAGAAGGCTATTTTAGAATGTAAGACCCAAAAATATCCAAGGTTACTGGCAGAAGATCTGCACGTTCCCACAGGGACTCAGGCTAATATCTTCTACAATGCAAATTTATTAGGATATTTTAGGTATGTCGTCATCAAACGGTCTCAATAAGAGATGAAAACGGTCAGATACGGGTACGAATATGTGTTATCATATCCTTATCCTTTCTAAAATCTGGATACAAATATCATATGAATGTGTAAAATGTAAAATCATATCCTCATGGACTGCATGGAAAGATTTTATCCAGATTTGGACATACAAGATGCAATCACCAGGGACAAGCTTCCGGCATACAAACTTGGTCGTGAAGATTTTGGCAAGTCATTAGCTGTGAGACAAGGATGATGAATGATGGCAATTACGATCCAGGCACTATTCTAAAAGTCCCCCAACTGGCCCGATTAATAGGTCCGACTAGTCTAGTCGGTGGGGTGACCGACCGAATATTGACTAATTCCGACAAGGCCGACTGGTCGTTCAATTTTTGCTTAGAGATACCATTTTTTGTTTCTCTTTCGAAGCAACCTTATTCTAATATGCTTAATGTTTTATTTAAATTCAAGTACTTATTATCTTTCATTATGATAATATAAACCAAATAGTATTTTTTCTAAAAAAATACTACTTAAGAAGTTGCCTCGTGACAGTCGGATCTTTTCAACATGGATTTATGATAATATAAACCATGTACAAATCTATGTAAATATATAAGAAATATGTATAAAAATGATTTATATATTCAAAATAATGAAAAATTGAAACCCGATTAAAATCCGACTAAATCTGAGTAGTCGTCCGACTGCCGATTAATCCTTAGTCAGTAACCCAACCGACCGAGCACCAACTACCGAATTTTGCAACCTTGGATCCAGGTATATCGATCATTGTTTTCAATTCACCTCAATTGAAAAATATTTTCTTTTAGCCAACTGGTGGTATAATTATGGAGGTGACATGCCTCATTAGAAAGCCATGACCATCAAGATATTGAGCTTGATGTCTTCATCCTCTTGATGTGAGAAGTATCTAGAGTACATTTGACTCGATAATGACCTCACTCCACCCATCTAATTTAATTAGTAATATTAAAAATTAAAGTAGTAATTGATATAAATTTGTATTTTGGTCTTCAGATCCATACCAAGAAGAAAAACATGTTAGAGACGAAGATGTTGAACGATCTTGTGTGTGTTTCAATTCTGACCCGCAGGAACGTCGAGCTGAGAAAGAAAGAAATCATCTCTCACCGCGTGATTGTCCAAACTTGGGTGAATGGACCAGAGATGTCAATGCTCAGGATGAGGAGATTTTTCCAGGTTCTGGATTGACATAGGGTATTGTAGCACATGCTAGTGGTGCCGAAGAGAAATTGGAACTGATAAGGAGACGGCGAGGTGAACGTGGCCTGGGAGTTTCATCTTCGAGCTCAAATGCTACACTGATGAATGAGGATGAGGAGTTACATCTTGAAGATATAGAAGAAGAAGAAGAAGATGATGAAGATGATAAAGAAGAGTTTGAATTGGATGAGGACATGGAGGATTGACTTGTCTCATTTGCTACTTGTATTATTTTTTGGCATGTTGTATTTACTTTTGAACATTTGTTATTCTTTTTAAGCTCCTATTAATATGAACATTGTTAAATATATGTATATATGAGAGTATTAAAAATTGATTTATATATCTAAAATAATTTAAAAAATCAAAATCGACTAATGTCTGACTAAATCCAATTACTCTCCCGACTGTCAATTAATCCTTAGTCAGTGACCATGCCGACCGAGCACCGACAACCAACTTATGCATCCTCAGTCGTATATTTGAGTCTAACTACATGCATAAGAAGAAAATGCCATAACATTCCCCATCTAATTACGAAGTGGCTAAAGTAACCTCCTCATATCATGTCAAGGATGTGATCCCTAACATGGGAATCATATACAACAGCAACAAAGCCTTTTCCCACGTTCGAAATTTTTACATGGATTCTTTGTCTCCAGACAGATTTATCTTGGGCCAATCTCAGGCATAGATGTAAAAAAAACTGAGATCTCTTCGTATTGTCTCATTCCAACCTTCTTTGGCCTTCCACATCTTCTCTTATCCAGTTGAACATCCCAAAACTCGTATCTCCTAATTGATGCATCAGCTAACCTCCTTTGCACATGGTAAGCGGTTTTCTTGCACCTTATCCACGATCGGAGCTACACCAACTTTCCTTCTGATTGCATCATTCCGAATCCAATCTTTACATGTGTATGTGTCCACACATCTACCTTAGCTTTTTCATTTATGCTATTGCCATTCTCTGCACATGTCTATAGTTCTCATGCCAACATTCAGATCCATAGAGCATAGCATGTCTCATGACTGCTTTGTAAAACTTTCCTTTTATTTTCAAAGGAATTTTCTAATCATAGAGAACAGTAAAGGCTCCTCTCCACCTTAACCAACCTGCATTTATTCTATTAGTATCATCTCCATAAATTTCTCTATTATGTTGCAAAATAAATCCCAAGTATCTAAAAGAATCTCTCTTCTGAATGTTATCATCACCGATCATCATCCTGATTCCTTCACCATTGCTTCAATCAAAAGTGCACTCCATATATTCAGTCTTAGCCCTACTTATACGAAATCCTTTAGTCTCCAATACATATCTCCAGACCTCAAACTTCTTATTTACTCCATCTCTAGTCTCATCAATCAACAAAATATCATCCACAAATACATACACCAAGGTATCTCATCCTAAATGTGGCTTGTTAACTCGTCCATAACCAAAGTAAAAAGGAATGGATAGAAAGCTGAATCTTGATGCAGACCAATGTTGACGTCAAAATAGTTACTCTTCCCACACCGGTTCCTTATACAATATGAAGCCCTATCATACATATCGTTTATGAGGTTAATGTATAGGACATGTACTTGTCTTTTCTCCAAAAGTCGTCACAATATCTCTCGTGTAACAAAATCATAAGCCTTCTTCAAATCAATAAAAAAACATATGGAGGCTCATCATTTTAAATTAATAAATCTCCATTGTTTACCTCAGCAAGTGGATGGCTTCAATAGTTGAGCGACCTGGCATGAATCCGAGTTGATTTTATTTTACTTTGGAAATTTGCCTCAACCTTCTTTCGATCACACATTCTCAAATTTTCATAGTGTGACTCATCAGGTTGATACCTCTATAATTTGAACAATTTTGGATGTCTCTTTTATGCTTATAAAGAGGCACCACGATGCTTCTTCTCCAATCTTCAAGCATTTTCTTGCTTCCCAAAAAACATTAAATAAATTTATAAGCCAAGTCAAACTACGCTCACCTAAAACTCTTCATACTTCAATAGGAATGTCATCAGGTCCTACATCTTTCCCAGGTTTCATAACCTTCAAAGCTGCCTCTACTTCCTTCCTCTGTATTCGTCTATAGCTTTTGCACGATTCAAGGAACTTTCACTACTAGTTAGATCTCCCATAGTGATCTCTCTACTTCCTTCCCCAATAAAAAGCTTATGGAAATACTACTTCCATCTAGTCTCTTCTAAGTAACAATCGTGTGGCCTTCCTTATCCTTAATAAATCTCACTTGAGAAAGGTTTTTGGCCTTTCTTCCTCTTTCTTTAGCCAACCTGAATATATCCTTCTGGCCCTCCTTAGAGTCGAGATTTTTGTACAAAACTTCATAAACTTTAGACTTTGCTTAGCTAACAGCCTTCTTTGCTTCCGTCTTCGTTATTTTGTAATTTTTGAGACTTTCCTTTGTTCTATCCTTCGACATAGCTTTAAAGCATGCTCTTTTAATTTTGAGCTTCCCTAGAACCCCACTACTCCACCACCAAGTCTCCTTCTGTCTTGGAGCTCCTCCCTTTAACTCACCTAGCATCTCTTTGGCTACCCTTCGTACACAAGATGTTACAGCTTCCCACATCTCGTTTGCACTTCCGTTACAATCCTAAGATAGGTCTTCTAAAACCTTCTCCCTAAAGATTGATTAATTCAATTGAAGATTTCACCATCTAGTTCTAGTGATCTTGGAAACATTTCTTCTCTCTACCATCCCTTTTATTTGTACATCCATGACTAGCAGGCGATGTTGGGTTGTCAAGATTTCTCCTGTGATTACTTTGCAGTCTTTGCAACACAACTGATCTCTTCTCCTCAACACAAAGTATCTATTTGTGTTCTAGTCAGGCGACTCTTATAAGTAATTAAATGTTCCTCCCTTTTCTTGAAGAGGTTGTCTGCTATTGAAGATCATAAGTTGTTTACAAATCTAGAATAACTTTTCCCTCTTCCATTCTATCCCCTAAATCATGGCCTCCATGAACACTAGCATATCCTAAAGCATTCTTTCATACATGTCCATTAAGATCTCCACCTAGGCAAATCATATCTCTTTGTGGGATTCCTTACATAATTCTATCCAAATCCTCCCAAAAAGCTTGTTTAATCCTTTCATCTGAATCAATTTGTGGTGCGTAAATTGAGTTGATATTCAGAATTTCTTCTTCGAGCACCATTTTTAGGAAAATAATCCGATCCTCGAATCTTTGCAACTCAGCCACACAATCCTTCAAATCCTTATGAACAAGCACTCCAACATCATTTCTGCCCTTATCTTAACCAGAATACCAAATTTTAAATGATGTTTTCTCAACCTCCCTTGCTTTCTCTCCAACCCATTTTGTCTCTTGGAGACAGTATCTGAATCTTCCTTCTTTCCATCGTATCTATTATCTCCATCGATTTGCCACTCAAAGTGCCAATATTCAAACTATTTATCCGCAACTTCCTTTGCAACCTCTTTTGGACTAACTTCTTTACTCACATATGTCCATCATACGAGAACCCTTGCAAATTTTGATCTGCATATGGACAGCGATGCAGCGGAACTAGATTATTTACTCGCATGTGCTCCTCATGCGAGAACCCTTTCAAATTTTGAACTACATCTAGGCAGCGATGTAGCAGCCCTTGCCAACTCCTCATTGCATTCGGGCGATGCAACATGTTGCTAATAGGGGACGTTCCAACGAAATCTAAATGTTTGTTTAGATCCATGTTGAAAAGATCCGAACTGTTTTGAGTTCAACTTGAACTTATTGCAAAATGTCAGAGAGTGGAAGAAGATTAGGAGTTGGAGAATTTCTTTAAACAGGGAATCATATGCGATAAATAAATTCAAGTCGAACTTATTGCAAAAAATGTACAAGAGTGGAAGAAGATTAGGAGTTGGAGAGTCTCTTTAAACTACCTCAGCAAATAGAAGATCTTACTTCCAAGGTAGCCAACATCAAGGTTATTGTACCCCCGACACCGCCAACTCCACTTGACCATGTTCACCATGTTCAAGAGCAGAAGACCACAGAAGTGCCGGAGATAGGATAATTGATGAGAAGTCAGAGAATCAGCAATACCAGGCTTCCAACCCCTTTTCTGAGATAGATGTTGTGGACAACCCACATGTTAACAAGGTTAACTGGTTGCAGTACAGCCAAGACATTGTTGCATACAAGTCTTTCCTATACAGCAGCACGAGACAGGTCAATATCAACCGAGCTATCCATATATCAAGCATCATCAACACCAACAGCCTCAGGAGCAATCAATGGTGTTGACAAGGACCCTCTCAGCAGAAGCAGAACAGCCGCCACTTTCATCTCCACCTGCAGCATTAGGCCAGTCAAAGCTGATAGCAGTTCCATCAAAACCGCCAACACTGATCATCCTCACACCAACAGACTCTGAGAGGCAATTTCAGATCCCCCCTGGGGCATTCCTTTGGCCCTATTGATCTCCCGAGAATTGCCAACATGGAGGGAAATCTACAGGCTATGTATCAGGACCAGAAATCAGAATGGCTAAGGCCAATCAGCATCTTAATGATATGTCCAAACTGAAAACCACCATCATGCACAGATGCAAGTCAATCCGAACAGTCTGCAGTGCCCTGCACCAGATTACCAAGCATACACACTACATAAGGTCCTCACATGCCGTCTAGCATGCTCCTGAATTTGTATCTAGCATCATTTATCAAGAGAGAGGTAGGACTCTCCAAGCACCTGGTCGGGTTGAAATGAATGCAGAATCACATGAGGCCAAGGAGGTGGAACCACAAACGGAGGAAATCCAAGGAGAAGAAGAGGAGATTATTCCTCAAAAAACAAAAAAAAACTCAAAAATGATGAAAAGCAACAAAACAGTCCATGAATCCACGAGGCCAAATCAAATGTGCAGAGAAGACAGGAGCACGCAATTGTTGATCCACCTGTCGTCGATGCACCTACAACTGAGTACCCGTAATTTCTTTTCGAGATTTTGTTAGCGTGAGTCATGTAAATAGATAAACAATTTCTGTTATGAATGTGAAAATGATGCAAATTTTAATTGGTTTTGACTCTGAAAATAATTCCTTTCCCAGAGCCTTACTAGCTGGAAGGAATAATAAAACACCAAAAAATGACGATGACTCCAAGATGGCGAAAACACGTAAGGAACATATATTTCTCGAGATCCTTTTCGATGATGCTTTGGACCACATCCCTAACATGCAAAAATATCTCAAAGGCCAGACCTCTCAATACAAAGACAGATCAGGAACAAGAAAAGAAAATAGAGAAACATGTATTGTCCATCGCCACCATCTATTTAGTGAAGAATTACCTTCCCCACAAGGACTCAACATCACACTATGTGAGTAGTCAGATCTCTCAAGAGATCTTAAACCGTACTCTACTCATCAACGGTTCATCCATCAATTTAATGACTAACATTATGCTGGACAATCTCGGTAACATCCTCTTAACAAATCTAGAGCAATTCTTCAGTTTGTTGATTGATCAACTAAGATACCTAAGGCATACTTAGGAACATTATCTTAACCGTTGAAGGTTTGCAATTCGCAGTAGACTTTACTATGTTGGACATGGATTTCCCTAAATAGTTATGTTTTGCCTCGATCATTCACGGAAGGTCCTTGCATATTGAAAGGGCCTTGTTTGGCTATAATACCGAGAAGGTACAGTTTCACATCCAGGATAAAACTGTACAAGTAGAGATGCCAAAGGTTGCATTTGAAAGACTATGTCCGGAGACTAGCAAAGTGTCCAGAATCCGAGGCAGATTGTGAGTTTGAGGATTATCATAGCGAGCTTTCGTTGTCGGACAGTGAGGATCAGGCTGACCTCTCACTTAGAGAGGACAACTGGGATATATACACCATTGATGGAGAAATCACTGAGATTCTTGAGGCTTGTTTCATACAAGTCAGTCTGAATTATAGGCAGTAACTGAGTCAGATGATGTCTTCCCTTCTCTTGACATCTTTTGTAGTCTAACTACATAACAGAACACAGAGGCGGCCAGAGTGTTTTCAAAAACAGGACACCACCAACACTAAGCCAGAGTACTTAGAGCCGGACATGTCATTCTTTACCAATCCTAGAGCACAAGTCACACTCGCAGAGCTTGAAATATGCATTCCTTACAGGCCCACCAAACAGTTTCAAGTCATCATCAGTTAGCGATTGATAGAGGATGAGGAATCTCGCTTGCTAGAGATTCTAGAGAAGAACCGTAAGATGGTAGGATGGAGCGTGTCAGACATTCGTGGGATTGCCATGCCTTATGTCCGGACCATATCTACCTTAATGATGAAGCCAAACCGTCACACAAGTTCCAGCATAGATAAACCCCAAACTTGAGGGAGGTTGTGAAGGAGATAGAGAAATGGTACAGGGTGGGATTCATCTACCGCCTCTGATTCCAAGAGGGGTGCCCCTTACATGTTCCGAAGAAGTCGAGTATTCAGATGGTCACTAACAAGGAAGAAGTAGAGATACCGATAAGAGTACTCACATCGTTGCGCATCTACGAAGAATTGTAGATTACCTTTACCTTAATATTGCAACGAAGAAGGGCACTTCCCTTACCCTTTCTTTTTCATACTGTAGAAAGGTTGACGAGGAAGGAATTTCTATTTCCTAAATGGGAACTCGGACTACAACCAGATAACCATCAATCCTAAATATCAAGAAAAGACAACTTTCACATGTCTGTTTGGCACCTACGTGTACAGGTGCATGCTTATTGGGTTATGTAGTGCTCTGAGATGTTTGGTCATTGGGTTATGTAGTGCTCCGAGATGTTCTAGGGTGCATGATTGCTATTTGCTATTTTTGCAAACACGGCAAGTGAGTTTTTAGAGGTCTTCACGGATGACTTCTTGGTCTATAGAGATTTGTTCTCCCCAAGTTTTGTGAGATGAAACTTATGTTCTCCTCGAAAAAGAAAATTTTATGGTGACTAAGGGCATCGTATTGGACACGTCGCCTCCACGAGAGGACGGTAGGTCGACCATGTTAAGGTAGACGTAATACAAAAACTCGAGCCACCTATCAACTTGAAGCAGTTACGATCATTCAATGGGCATGTCGATTTCTACCGATGATTCTTTCAAGATTTTCCTAAGAATGTGAGACTATTACTGAACTCCTAGACAAAGATGCAGAGTAACTGTGAATTACAAGTGTCTTGAGGCTTTTGAGCAACTAAATGAAATGGTTACAAACACTCTTGTCCGATAACCACCTGAGTGTCTCTAATCTGAGACCATGACAGACATTCCAGATGTTGCAATCGATGTTGTGTTAGGACATGGGAGGGATAGCATCATGTTTTTTGTACACTACACTAGCAAAACAATGGAGGATGCTCAACATAACTATATAGTTACTGAGAAAGAGATGCTCGCAATATTGTTTACCCTGGATAAAGTACATATCTCATATATTGGAATCTAAAGTGATCGTGTTCACCGATCATTCGGTTATAAAATCCTATGGAAAAGAATCACATAAAAGCATGCCTTCTCAAATGGATTCGCCTACTCCGAGAACTTGATTTGGACATAAATAACAAGCATGAAGTATGGAATAAAGTAGCTGATCATCTTTCCACATAGCAGACTTCAGAGGATGGCACTAGAATCATAGATTGATTCCCAGACGAGGTGATACTTGCAGTCACATTGCTCCCATGGCATGTTGATATTGTGAATTTCCATGTCTCAAGGAGATTCCACAAGATTTTCCGAAGCCCAAAATGAACTGACTCAAGTTAGATTTTAAGAATAACCATCAGGAAGATCTACTTTTTATTTTTTTTAGAGAGGGATCGAATTGTATCTAAAGGAGGTATATTCCTCAAGAGGAACACTCAAGCGTCCTCACATTCTGTCATTGCCTAGAGGTAAAAAGGCATCTTTTTGAAAAGAGAACAATGTAGAAGGTACTCCAATGTGGACTGTGGTGGTCGTCTTTGTTCAGATGCATACAACTCTGCTAAGGCGTGCTCGATCTGTCAACAAATGGAAAGAATCATTCGTTCTAAAGATTTTGATGCCAATAGGGCTGTCATCATTTGTGATGCCTTTAACGCTTGGGGCATCGACTTTATGGGCACATTCACCGACAACTAAGGTTATGAATACATTGCTTTGGTTGTTGACTATGTTTCTAGGTGGGTGGAGACTTTTCCATCCCGAGCCGCTTATAGCAGGACGACTTGTAAGTACATACGAGAGAACACCATCTCTCGATTCAGGATTCTGAAGAATCTTATATGGACTGACATGGATAGCCATTTTGTGAACAAGGATGTAAGGAAATTTGTGAAGGACTACGGCATCGAGCACTGTGTCGCGAATTCTTACCACCCACAGACCAACGACATGGTTGAGATGTCAAACGGAGAGGTCAAGATGACACTTTAAACGCTCATTCAACACGATAAGAAGAACCGGTCCCAACCCTTGGACCAAATTCTTTGGGCTTACCAAATGTCTTACAAGACCCCGTTGGGTACCTCTCCGTTTAGAATAGTTTGAAGAAAAATCATGTCATTTATTTTTAAAGTTATAATCCAAGTCAAAATCGACAACTAGACAAGCAAACATCGACAGCCGCAAAAGCAAGGAAAAGAGGGATGGAGAAATTGATGAACTTATTGAATCCACAACATAACATACAAGAACAATATCAGCTACAAGGATAAAGCAAAAGGATTGCATGATCACACATTTGCCATAGGATCTACGTCCCCTATCAGAAGGCGCAATCATCCAATACCAAGTTAAAATTATTTCCAAGCAAGTGCAATGGACCATATTTAGTGAGAATGTTGCATAACAACATATGTTGATAGGAGAAGTCGATGGATTATTCGTACCCATGGGCTCTCTTATATAGGAGATTAGCCCTGGGTTAATTACAAGATAAGTACTCTGAGAAATAGGAATTACATAAGAAAGACATAACATGATAATTAACTTAACACTCCCCCTCAAGCTGGAGCATATATATTTATCATGCTCAGCTTGGACCAACACTTCTGAAAAGGACTTCGGGCTAGAGCCTTGGAGAAGATATATGCTGTCTGATCTCCTGTGGACACATGAGATGTAGATATGAGTCCCTTTTGTATCAGATCTCGAATGTAATGGCAGTCCACCTCAATGTGCTTTGTTCGTTCAAGGAAAGCAGGATTATTTGCAATGAATAATGCGGCTTTGGTTATCACATAGTAGTTGCATAGGAAGAGGAACTTCTATGGAAAGATCAGTCAACACCGATCTGACCCACATCATCTCTGCACTTACTTGGGCCATGGCTCTGTGTTCAGATTATGCACTTGATCTGGCAACTACAGTCTGCTTCTTGCTTTCCATGAGACAAGTGAATGTCCAACAAAAACTGCAAATCCCGTAGTGGATTTCCTGTCCGTGGGACATCCTGCATAGTCAGCATCTGCACAAGCTGTTACCTCCAAGGACGTATTCCTACTGAATAGGAGTCCTGAACCAGCTGAGTTTTTCAGATGTCTCAAGATCATATAGATAGCATCCATATGAGCCTTTCTGGGTCGCTCCATGAACCGGATGACCTTGCTTACTGCAAACATAATATATATGGCCTGGTGATAGTAACATATAGAAGCTTCCCAACAAGTTCTATGTACCTCCTGCTATCAACTTCTTCAGTATCGTCATCATACAATTTCATACTTGGATCCATAGGAATCGTTAGCTGGCTTGCATCCTGTCATGCCCGTCTCAGAAAGAAGATCCATGGCACACTTTCTCTAGGTCATCACTAGACCATGATGATTCCTGGCAAACTCTAACCCCAGGAAGTAGCGAAGAGTGCCAAGATCCTTGGTCACAAACTCTCTACCTAGGAACTTCTTGGCTATCTGAATGCCTTGAGCATCATCTCCTGTCGCAATAATGTCATCTACATAGACATGAATAGCAAATGTACCTCTCTGTGTCTTCTAAACTGTTGGAGAAAAATAAGAGCCTTGTTATTTCTGAGAACCCTAGGCTATCTTATATGTAGAGAGGCCTATGGGTAAATTACATAAAGTGGAAAACAGAAATAGAGAATAAGAAAGAGATACATATGAAATATGAAAATATAAATATCTTCACACTCCCCCTCAGGATGGAGCATAGATATCGATCATGCTCAGCTTGGATGAACACTTCTGAAATGATCCTCTGGGCAGTGGCTTGGTGAAGATGTCCGCGGTTTGCTCTCCAGAGCTGACATGGGAAGTAGAAATCAGGCCCCTCTGAATCATGTCTCTGGTGTAGTGACAATCTACCTCAATATGTTTTATTCTCTCATGGAACGCAAGATTGTTTGTAATTGTTGGGAAAAGAGAATGAGATGATTTCTATTCCATAGCCCTAGGCTCTCTTATATAGGAGAGTAGCCTATGGGTAAATTACATAAAGAGCATAACAAGAAAAGAAAATAACGAAGAGGTACAATAACTCAATATGCGTCAACACTCCCCCTCAAGATGGAGCATAGATGTCAATCATGCTCAGCTTGGAAGCACACTTCTGAAATGGACCTCGTAACAATGCCTTTGTGAATATATCTGCAGTCGGGTTCTCTGAAGTAACATGAGATGTGGCAATAAATCCTTTCTGAATCATGTCTCGTATGAAGTGACAATCCACCTCAATATGCTTGGTCCGTTCACGGAATGCAGGGTTATTTGCAATAAATAAAGCAGCCTGATTATCACACTCCAAGTTCATAGGAAGTGGAACATCTAAGCACAAATCTGTCAGCACCGCTTTCACCCACATCATCTCTGTAGTAACCTGGGCCATTGCCCTATATTCGGATTCAGCACTAGATCTAGCTACCACAGTTTGTTTCTTGCTCCTCCATGAAACTAGGGCATCTCCAACATAGACAGCATACCCTGAGGTGGACTTCTTGTCCTTAGGACAGCCTGCATAGTCTGCATCTGCGCATGCTGAGATAGACATCCCCTTTCCTTTCTTGAATAGCAGACCTTTACCTGGAGAAGATTTGAGATATCTAAGTATCATATGTATTGCATCCATATGCACTTGGCGTGGCTGCTCCATGAACTGGCTCACACGGCTCACTGCAAATAATATATCTGGCCTAGTGATCGTGACATATAACAGTTTGCCTACCAGTTCTCTATATCTTCTCCTGTCCACCTCCTCTGTGTCATCATCATACAGCTTCATGCTAGGGTCCATTGGTGTCGTAGCAGGTCGACACCCTAGCATACCTGTCTCACTCAGTAGATCTGTAACATACTTTCTCTGTGACATGACTAATCCATACGGATTTCTTGCAAATTCCAGCCCCAGAAAATATCTAAGGACTCCCAGGTCCTTGGTGACAAACTCGGTCCCCAGCCTTGCCTTTGCCTGCTCAATGCCCTGGTCATCATCACCTGTAATCAAGATATCGTCAACATAAACCATGATTACAATAATTCCTCTCACCGTCTTCTGTACAAACAAGGAATGATCAGCATTGGAGCGTTTATATCCTTGTTTCTCAAAGAGGTCTGACAGCTTCTGGAACCATGCTCTGGGACTCTGCTTAAGGCCATAGATGGCCTTATGTAATCTGCAAACCTTGGAACACTCCCCCTCAACAGCAAAACCTGGTGGTTGTTGCATATAGACTTCCTCCTGCAAGTCTCCATACAGAAATGCATTCTTCACATCTAGTTGATAGAGTGGCCATTCTCGAGTGACTGCAACTGATAGCAGGATCCGCAGAGTAGAATGACGCGCCACAGGAGAGAACGTGTCAAGG
Source organism: Ottelia alismoides (assembly GCA_037367405.1). NCBI lineage: Eukaryota > Viridiplantae > Streptophyta > Magnoliopsida > Alismatales > Hydrocharitaceae > Ottelia > Ottelia alismoides. The sequence goes on along the minus strand of JAZKJV010000177.1, from coordinate 121,010 downwards.
TAATCTACCCCATATGTCTGTGTGAATCCCCGTGCAACTAGGCGTGCCTTGTACCTATCAATGGAGCCATCTGCATTGTGTTTAATTGTAAACACCCATTTGCAACTCACCGGGTTGACATCTGGAGGTATAGTAACCAAACTCCATGTTCCTCTAGACTGAAGTGCCGCCATCTCTTCCTCCATTGCTAGCCGCCATCTAGAATCCTGCAAAGCCTCATGGTGGTTCCGTGGAATAGTTGTAGCTGAAAGTGCCAATGCAAACGTCTTGAAGTGTCCAGATAGCCGTTCAAAAGACACAGCTGCTGATATTGGGTATTTGGCACAGCTTCTCTTCGACTTGCGTAGAGCGATTGGAACATCCAAATCCTCTGTGCTATCAACAGGCTCCTGTAATGCATCCTGCTCAGAAATGTCGTCAGATCCATCAACATTAATATTTTCATTACATACCATAGGCGGGCTAGTTGACTGGTCAGGACCATGAGCTTGATTCGGCCTGCGGGTGTAATGGAATGGTAACGGGGATACGGTTGATGGCGGTGGTGGTGGTGGTGATGGTGGTGGTGGTGATGATGGTGACGGTGGTGACGGTGGTGAGATTGGTGGTGTCATGAAAACGGTATCAGGAGATATAGGTGGATGTTGCATGTTCCCTTTTTCTGAAAAATACATAATGGATTCAAAAAATGTAACATCTGCACTGATCATATACCGCCGACGCACAGGGTCAAAACACTTGTACCCCTTTTGAGTTCTGGAGTACCCCACAAAGACGCACTTGACTGCCCTAGGAGAGAGCTTGTCAGAACCAGGTGACAACTGATGGACAAAGGCGACAGACCCAAACACACGAGGGGTAAGAATGAACAGATCCTTGTCAGGATAAATAAGTGAAAAAGGAATCTGTTCATGCAAGACGGATGAAGGCATACGATTGATAAGATAGCATGCAGTAAGAACTGCATCACCCCAGTATGAGTACGGAACATGACTCTGAATAAGAAGTGACCTTGTGACATCTAGTAGGTGACGGTGTTTTCTTTCTGCAACCCCATTTTGCTGAGACGTATGAGCACAAGAAGTTTGATGTATGATTCCTTTCGAGGAGTAGTAGTTAGCTAGATTGTTGGTGCACAACTCCAAAGCATTGTCACTTCTCATAATTTTGACAGACGTGGAAAAAACATTCTGAATCTCATTTAGAAAGTGAATAATAATATTTCCTGCTTCAGACTTATTTTTCATTAGAAATACCCATGACGCTCTAGAATAGTCATCCACAAATACAATATAAAACCTGTGTCCCTGATGATCGGGAACACGACTCGGACCCCAGACATCGACATGAAACAACTCAAACTTGGAGTTACTACTCCGACCTTGACTGCTGGGAAAGGACGACCTGTGATGTTTTCCCAACTGACACGCCTCACACTGGATAGGTGTGTGAGAGAGACTATAGGGTAGGACTAGACGCAACTTCTGGAGCGGTAAATGACCATAACGCAGATGCCACAGAGAGGAGATACTTGTTCAGCAGGAGAGGATGTGGTTCCAGCAAACGGGGTCTGGTTCAGACGGTAAAGGCCTCCTTGCTCATAGCCATGACCAATCACGTTGCCCGTACGGATGTCCTGAAAAATCAAAGAAGATGGATCAAAAATAGCTCGACAGTGGAGATCCTTCGTAATCTGACTAATTGACAATAGATTCATAGAAAAATGTGGTGCATGTAGGACATTCTTCAGCTGCATAGAGGGTGTCAATCTAATCTCCCCCTGACCAGTGATAGGGGAATGCGTGCCATCAGCAATTACTACTGTCCGTCCTGGAGGAATCTGGGTGTATCCTGTAAGTAGGCTCTGGTCGCCACATAAATGATGTGTGGCGCCCGAGTCCATGATCCATGGCAATATATGAGATCTACTACTGTGGAGTGCAAGTGTACTACCTGAAGTACTAGTAGATGCAGAAGTAGAGGCAGAGGCAGCAGTATCAGTATGACTCTCTGTAGTCGTTGCTGGGCCAGATGGTGGTATGATGCCCCTGAGGCGGGCAACTAGATCATCAAATCGTTGATCCAGGATAGCAGCAGATGGGGGCTCTATCTGCTCAGCGGCTCGTGCAGATGCAGGGAATCCATGCTTTGAATAGCATGTGTCCTCATTGTGCCCGACTCGGTGACAATATGTGCAGGTTGGCCTAGTACGGCCACCCCTTCCACGAGGAGTATGCCCACGGCCTTGGTGATGAAACCCGCGGCCTCTGTTGGCCGCCATAGCTGAGGAATTCTGACTAGCAGCAGGTAAAGGCACTGTGATCCTGCTCAATCTGTGAAAGGCTTCCTCCATGGGAGGAATAGTCGAGTCCGCTAAAATCTGAGAACGTGCTGCCTCATACTCTGGATTAAGTGCAGCGAGAAACACACCCACCATAGTAGCATTCCTGTATGTCTTCTGCTGCTCGGGCGTAGCTGTCAAGGGCATGAAGCTATATAGCCTCTCAAACATCCCTCTCAGTGATGTATAGAGAGAATGTAGTGGACGACCATTTTGCTTGATGGTGAAGATATCATGCTGGAGTTGCAGAATCTTTGTCTCGTTCTTGGCCTGAGAGTATGTGGCCGCCAGAATGTCCCACATATCCTTCGCTGTGGGTTGGTGGAGAATATCATTGGCAATCTCAATTGCCAATGTGCCAGATAGCCAGACTTTGGCATATGCATCGTCAGCCTCCCAGGAGGCATAGGTTCCAGTCTTCTCAGCAGGCTCTGATTCGGTAAGAATATGCTTCTTACCCGTAGACTTCATCATGCTCATGAACTGCATTGCCCACAGTTCATAGTTGGTACCATCCATCTTGACAATAGGCGCAGGACCACGGAATGCGCCAATAGATGGGATATCTGCCTTGCTCTCTGACATATTGCAAAATAAAGACTGGAACGACTGACAAATGATATGTTTTGTCTACAATACCATGGATGGGGGTAGTTGCATGTGTAGACTTCAAGCAACTATCCCCATAAAGAAGTTTGTGCTAAGACCTATACGCACAAAGAAGTTGCGCACAGGCCGCACAAGGAAGGCACCGTTGACGCACGGCTGAGGCGCACAGGGGCTTGTGCTAGCGCACGGTTGATGCACGCAGGAACAGGGCACAGCGCGCAAGGATGCGCAGGGGGGATGTGCACGCAGGTGCTGCGTGTGCGGCACGCTAGGGCTGCGCGTGCGGCACGCTAGGGCTGCGCGTGCGGCACGCTATGGCTGTGCACGGGCTGCACAGGGGCTGCGCTAGGGCACCGAGAGGCTGCAGGGGGCAGCGCCGGGGCTGCGTCCGGTAGAGGCGGCGGCGTTGAGGGCACGTCGATCGAGAGAGAGAGAGAGAGAGAGAGAAGAAGGCCGGCGGGTGGGGTGTTAGGGTTAGGGTTTCGAGAACTCCGGTCTAGGACCGTCGCTCTGATACCATGTTGGGAAAAGAGAATGAGATGATTTCTATTCCATAGCCCTAGGCTCTCTTATATAGGAGAGTAGCCTATGGGTAAATTACATAAAGAGCATAACAAGAAAAGAAAATAACGAAGAGGTACAATAACTCAATATGCGTCAACAGTAATGAATAGAGCAACCTGGTTATCATAGTGTAACTCCATGGGTAGAGGAACCTCTACATATAGATCACATAGTACTGGTCGGACCCACATCATTTCTGTACTTGCTTGAGCCATAGCCATGTATTCGGACTCGACACTTGATCTTGCTACAACAGTTTGTTTCTTGCTTTTCCATAAAACGAGAGAAGTGCCAACGAATATTGCAAATCTTGAAGTCGATTTCCTATCCTTAGGACAACCTGCATAATCCACGTCAGCATATGCGGATACAGAGAGTGTTTCTCCTTTCTTGAATAGTAATCCTGAGCCTGGAGATGATTTTAGATATCTCAATATCATATATATTGCATCCATATGTACCTGTCGAAGTTGCTCCATGAATTGACTCACTCGACTCATTGCAAATGCAATATCCGGTTTGGTAATTGTAACATAAATGAGTTTTCCAACCATCTATCTTCTCTTATCGACTTCATCTGTATCATCATCACATAGCTTCATGCTAGGATCCATAGGAGTAGTGGAAGGTCGACATCCAATCATGCTTGTCTCTGCAAGCATATCTGTAACATACTTTCTTTGGGTCATCACAAGACCCTGTGCATTTCTAGCAAATTCCAACCCCAAGAAATACCTTAGGGTGCCCAGATCCTTAGTCACAAATTAACTGCCCAGAAATTCTTTCGCCATCTTGATTCCCTGCTCATCATCTCCTGTAACAACAATATCATCAACATACACCATGATCGCAACAGTACCTCTAGACGTCTTCTGCACAAATAAGGAATGGTCTGCATTTGACCTCTTGAATCCCCGTCGTTCAATCAGATCTGAAAGCTTTTGAAACCACGCTCTAGGACTCTGTTTAAGGCCATATATTGCCTTATGGAGTCTACAAACCTGTTGACACTCCCCCTCAGCAGCAAACCCCAGAGGCTGCTGCATAAAGACCTCTTCTTATAGATCTCCATATAGAAATGCATTTTTCACGTCAAGCTAGAATAACGGCCAATCATGTGCTACAGCAACTGAAAGAAGGACACGTAAAGTAGAATGGCGAGCAACCGGAGAAAACGTGTCCAAGTAATCAACTCCATAGGTCTGAGTAAAATGACGTGCCATGAGTCGTGCCTTGTACCGATCAAGGCTTCCATCTGCATGGTATTTAACAGTAAACACCCACTTGCAGCTAACAATAGACGCTCCGGGAGGAGGAGAAACAAGTGTCCAAGTTCCACGGAACTGCAATGCGGCCATTTCTTCTTCCATAACAAGACACCAGTTGCTATCTTGTAGTGCCTCCTGGTAATTGCGTGGAACTTCCAGTGCAGATAGAGCTAATGCAAATCTCTATAAATCACCTGTAAGACGATGAAAAGAAACCTGAAAAGCAAGTGGATAGTATGCACAAGTACGCTTCTACTTCCTAATAGTGATAGGCACGTCCAAATCTCCATGATCGTCATCCTGTTGTGTTCCCTGTATCAATAGATCTTAAGACTCATCATTAGAAATCAAGTTATCAGAACCAACCTGAGGCCTGTTGGATGACGGACCATGACCTTGAGCAGAGAAGGACCGACGAGTATAGTATTTTGGTAACGGGGGGACAATGGTTACTGGAGGTGGTAAAGGGGGAGGTGAAGGTATGACAGGAGGTGGTGGTGGAGATGGTGTAGAAGGTAACTGACTCATAGGAGGAGGTGGCATGAAGACCTCAGTATCAGAATGGGAAGTAGTCATTCTGTCACCTGTAGTAGAGAAAAACATCACTGACTCATAGGAGGAGGTGACATCGGTGCTAACAAAATATTTTCGACGCAGCGGATCAAAGCAACGATATCCCTTCCGTGTCCTGGAGTATCCCACAAACACACATTTGACAGCCTTGGGAGAGAACTTATCAAGACCTGGCACCAACTGATGGACAAAAACAACACAGCCAAAGACACGGGGTGTAAGAGAGAACAACTCCTTCTCAGGAAAGGCTACAGAGAAAGGAGTTTTCTCACCCAAGACAGACGAGGGCATGTGATTCACTAAGTAGCAAGTAGTGAGAACCGCATCATCCCAGAACGAGTGTGGAGCATGACTCCGAATAAGTTGGGTTCTAGTGATATCCAATAGATGACGATGTTTCCGCTCTACAACACCATTTTGTTGTGAATTGTAAGCACATGAAGTTTGATGAATTATACCACGAGATGAAAAGAACAAGGACAGAGCTCTAGTACAAAACTCCAATGCATTGTCAGAACGCACAATTTTCATAGAAGAAGAGAAAATATTTTGAACTTCATTGATAAACATTTGAATCACATCTCCCGCTTCAGATTTATTCTTCAATAAAAACACCCAAGACAAGCGAGAAAAATCATCTACTGCAACCAGATAGAATCTGTGTCCCTGGTGGTCAGGAACACGACTGGGACCCCAAATATCAATATGGACTAACTCGAACAAGGAGCTACTGCTCCGACTCTGACGACTCGGGAAAGTCGACCAATGATGCTTTCCCAACTAACACGCTTCACACTGGAAGGACGACTTCGGAGAAATCTGGGGCAAAACACGACACATCTTCTGAAGAGGGAGATGACCAAAACGGCGATGCCAGGTATATGGAGAGTCTGATCCTGTAGACTGGAGAGATGCACCGACATAAGGAGTATGGACCAGACGATAGAGACCATTCTTCTCACGGCCACAGCCAATCACCTTGCCCGAGGGTATGTCCTGAAAAACAAGAGATGATGAGTCAAACATAGCTCGACAGTTCAAATCCTTTGTAATCTGGCTAATGGACAGTAAATTCATAGAGAAATCGGGAGGCATATAACACATTCTGCAGTCTCATGAAAGGTGTCAAGTTAATCTCCCCTTGTCCTGTGATCGGGGAATGTGTCCCATTGACTATCACCACAGTTCTTCCTGAAGAGACCGGTCTATATGAAGTAAGCTGCTCTTTGTCCCCACAAAGATGATGTGTCACTCCAGAATCCATAATCCAGTTTGTAATCATAGATCCATCACAAGAGGTGAGAGCATAAGAACTACATGAGGTACTGGCTGTGGCAGGAGAACTGGCAGAGCCAGAGACGGCCACATCTGACTGACCTCCAGGAGTTGTATCGGGAGGCATGATATTCCTCAGTCTGGCAACAAGATCATCGAATCGCTGGTCCAACGAGGAAGGTGCAGGGGACTCAACTTCTTCTGCTACCCGAGCCGATGCAGGAAAGCCATGTTTAAAGTAGCATGTATCCTCGGAGTGACCAGGACGACGACAATAACTGCATGGTTGACGAATCCGACCCCCACGACCCCGGGGGTCACGGCCACGAAAGGTAGAGGAGCCACCTCTTCCTGTGGAGGTTGCCATCGCTGAAGGTGTTTGGGTGGCAATCGAGCTTGGGACAGTAATTCGACTCAGTCGGCGAAAAGCTTCCTCCATAGGAGGAATAGTGGCGTCAGCAAGAATCTGAGACCGAGCAGCATCGTACTCTGGATCAAGGGCAGCCAGGAATACACCTACCATGGTAGCATTCCTGTACGTCTTCTGCTGCTCAGGGGTGGTCGTCAACGGCATGAAGCTATGGAGCTTCTCAAACATCCCTCGTAGGGATGTGCACAGTGAATGAAGGGGGCGCCCATTCTGTTTGACTGTAAAAATATCATGTTGCAACTGAAGTATCTTTGTCTCGTTTCGCGCCTGCGAATATGTCGCCGCTATGATGTCCTACATAGCCTTAGCTGTGGGCTGATACAGTACATCGTTGGCGATCTCTATCGCCAACGTCCCAGATAGCCAGACTTTGGCATACGCATCATCCGCCTCCCACGAGGCATTCACCCCAGTCTTTTCCACCAGCTCCTCTTCGGTAAGAATATGCTTCTTACCATTCGACTTCATTAGGCTCATGAACTGCATAGCCCAGAGCTCATAATTTGTCCCGTCCATTTTCACAATAGACGCTGGACCTTTGAATGCGCCAGTGGCGGGTACATCAACTTTGTTCTTAGACATATTGCCGAAAGAAGACTGCTACGGGTGCAAGGAATCAAAGTTTGTGTGTCTACACAAACATATATGGGTTTGGGTGCATGTGTAGACTCATGCACAACATCCCATCAACCAACTGGCGAAGCTAATAAGCACGGAGCTTGCTAGGGTGCCGTGTATGAAAGACAAGTCACGCGTGGGGGCTGTGAGCGTGAGGCAGCACGCGAGGCAGCGCATGAGCGCGAGACAACGCGCGAGGCGCGCGGTGTGCGCGAGGGGAGCGCACTGTGTGCACGAGGTGAAGAGGTCGCGGCGCACTCGACGGTGGCGCGTGCGCAAGGCGAGGAGGCGGCGGCGCGCAAGGAGAGGGCTGGAGGTAGGATCAGGGTTTTTCGGGAATCGAGAGCTCCAGCCTAGGACCGACGCTCTGATACCATGTTGGAGAAAAATAAGAGCCTTGTTATTTCTGAGAACCCTAGGCTCTCTTATATAGTAGAGAGGTCTATGGGTAAATTACATAAAGTGGAAAACAGAAATAGAGAATAAAAAAGAGATACATATGAAATATGAAAATATAAATATCTTCACATAAACAAATAGTGAGTGGTCCGCAATGGACCTCTTAAATCCATGTTGCTCAATCAATTCTAACAGCTTTTGGTACCAAGCTCTAGGACTCTGCTTTAGGCCATAAATGGCCTTATGTAACCTGCATACCTTATGGGACTCCCCCTCAGCAGCAAACTCAGGTGGTTGTTGCATGTAAACTTCTTCCTGGAGATCGCCATAGAGAAATGCATTCTTCACATCCAGCTGGAATAACGGCCAATCCCGTGATATGGCAGTTGCAAGTAATATCCGAAGCGTCGAGTGTCTCGCCATTGGAGAAAACGTGTCCTGATAATCCACCCCGTATGCCTGGGTAAAACTACGGGTCACCAATCGTGCTTTGTAGCGATCTATACTCCCATCTGCGTTTTGCTTAATGGAGAATATCCACTTGCAGCTAACAATCGAAGCATCAATTGGAGGCGGAACAATAGTCCATATCCCACGAGATGTCAAGGCCGCCATTTCTTCTTCCATGGCTTGACGCCACCTGGTGTCCTGTAAAGCTTCCATATATGTTCGTGGTATCTTAACCACCGAAAGACCAACAATGAACTTCTTGTATTCATCTGAAAGATTATCCAAGGAGACATGTGCCGCAAGTGTACATACACGTAAAGATCGAATTCGAAATGATGCAATCAGAAAGAAAGTTGGTGTAGCTCCAATCGAGGATAAGATGCGAGAAAACCGCTTAAGATGGTTTGGTCATTTGCAAAGAAGGTCAACTGATGCACCGGTTAGGAGAAGCGAGTGTTGGGATGTTGAGCCGGCTAAGAGAGGGCGAGGACGGCCCAAGAAGCGTTGGAAAGAGACTATACGAAGGGATCTTAGTTTTTTGGATATAAGTACGAGATTGACCCAAGATAGATCTGAATGGAGGCGAAGAATCCATGTAGCCGACCCTACTTAATTGTGGGAAAAGGCTTTGTTGTTGTTGTACATGTGCCGCAAGTGGGTATTTGGCGCATTGACGTCGTGGCTTCCTTAATGCAATAGGAACATCCAAATTGGCCTCCTCAGTGTCCTCTACAGTCGAGTCATCCTGTAAAACTCCAGTGCCATCAGCAGAGATAATATTATCATGGCATACCTTTGGCGTGCTGGATGATGTGGACGACTGTTGAGCAGAAGAGCTAGTAGAAGACCTACGAGTGTAAACAATGGGTAAAAATCATGGTTCAGGTGGTGGTGGTAGTGGAGAAGATGGTGGTGGTGGTGGAGGTAAAGTTCGATCAGGTTCATCTAGTGTGAAAGATGGAGGTGGAGGGATAACAATATCGTCTGCATTGTTATTGGATAACCTGTCACCTGTAGGAGAGAAGTATATGATAGACTCAAAGAAGGTTACATCAGCACTCACATAATATCTTCTACTCACTGGATCATAACATCTATACCCTTTTTGAGTACGTGAGTACTCAACAAACACACATTTGATAGCTCTGGAGAGAGCTTATCACGACCAGGTGTACAATTATGCACGAATGCCACAGACCCAAAGACTCGAGGTGTAAGGGAGAATAGGTCCTTCTCGGGAAACACAATCAAGAAAGGAACCTTCTCTCCAAGAACAGTAGACGAGATACGATTTACCAAGTAACATGCAGTGATGACAACATCCCCCCAAAATGAATGAGGAGCACGACTATGGATCAACAACGTCCGAGTGACATCAAGAAGGTGGCGATGCTTCTGTTCTGCCACACCATTTTGTTGCGAAGAGTAACTACAAGAAGTTTGATGAACAATGCCCTGTGAAGTGAGAAAATCAGGCAAATGTTATGCTGAAAACTCCAAAGCATTATCCGTGCGAATTAGTTTGACATTGGTAGAGAAGGTATTATTAACCTCAAGGATAAATTTTCAAATAATACTACCAGCTTCAGACTTTTGTTTCAACAAGAATACCCATGATAATCTGGAAAAATCATCAACAGCAACCATATAATAACAATGTCCCTGTAGATCAGGGACACGACTCGGACCCCAAATATCAAAGTGAAACAGTTCAAAAGGCCGACTACTATGACGACTCGGACGAACTGGAAACGAAGACCGATGATGTTTCCCAAGTTACAGGCTTCACAATCCAATGCGGTACGGGTAGATATCTGCGGCAAGACATGACAAATCTCCTGCAGAGGTAGATGGCCAAAGCGGAGATGCCAAAGGAATGAAGAAATGGATCCGGATGGAATAGTAGCGGCACCGGCACATGATGATATTGCAAGCTTATACAAGCCTCTCTACTCACGGCCACTTCCAATCATCCTGCCAGTCAGTATGTCCTGAAACACAAAAGTAGAGGGGTCAAAGATGGCACGACAATGTAAATCTTTTGTTAGCTGGCTAATTGATAATAAGTTCATCTGAAAGTCAGATGCGTGTAAGACATTCTACAGACGCAAAGAAGGTGTCAGAGTGATCTCCCCCTGACCAACAATGGGTACTCGGACCCCATTGGCAATGACAACAGAGCGGCCTGGTGCAAGTGCTCTGTAGGTAGAAAACTGCATCCTGTCACTGCATATATGATGGGAGGCCCCGGAATCCATAATCCAATCTGTCAGGTCCGAGCAACTAGTACTGGTAAGTGCATAAGGAGTACCTGATGAGCTAGAGGACGCTCTGGCCGAAGCTGCAACATCCGTAGAACCTGGAGATGAAGACGAGGGTGTAGTAATCATCTCACGGAGTCTGGAGACAAGATCGTCAAAGCGAGCATCTGGAAGAGGTGCAGCGGTAGCCTCAGTATACTCAACAACACGTGCAGAGGCTGGAAATCCATGCTTGTGAAAGCATGTCTCCTCATAGTGTCTTGGACGATGACAGTGAGTACATGGGCCACGGTTCCTGCCTCCCCCTCTACCACGAGGTCCACGACCCCGAAAATGTGACGCTCCTCCTCTGCCACGAGTGGCAGCCATACCTGAAGGGGTAGGCTGGGCGGTAGATGTCGAGGTAGTAGTAATCCTACTCAATCTCTTATATACCTCCTCCATTGGTGGAATAGTCTCGCCAGTAAAAAGTTGAGTACAGGCTGCATCGTACTCAGGATCTAGAGAGGACAGAAAAACGCCAATCATCGTAACATTTCTGTATGCATGTTGTTGTTCCGTAGTAGCAGTGATCGGCATAAAGCTATGTAGTCTCTCAAACATGCCTCGTAAATGAGAGAAATGGGCATATAATGGCTTCCCATTCTGCTTCGTAGAGAAGATGTCGAATTGTAACTGGAAAATCTTGCTCTCATTCTTGGACTGCCCATATGTAGCGGCTAGTATATCCCACATAACCTTTGTTGTGGGTTGATTCACAATATCATTTGCAATCTCCGTAATCAACGTCCCAGAGAGCCATATACGGGCATAGGCATCGTCTTGCTTCCATGTAGCATTTGCTCCAGCCTTGTCTTCCGGCTCGGAGTCTGTCAGAATGTGCTCCTTGTTATGGCACTGCATCAGGGTGTGGAACTGCATAGACCATAGTTCATAGTTGGTCCCATCCATCTTGACTATAGGGGATGGGCCTTTGAAGGCACTCGAGGATATAAACACGTCACCCTTGTTGTCTGACATGATTGATGAAGAGCCACAGACCGACGGAGATAACCACAATAGGCAGTCTACAGTATCATATGAGAGGTAGGTTGTATGTGTAGACTCATACAACCATCCCTACTACTTGTTTGAGCACCGACCCTCGTTCACAGGGTCCAAAGACGGCGTCGGTGGCGGCCTGTGCCGCGCGGTTGGGCTGTAGTAACACGGGAGGTCGGCTAGGGCTGCCTGGGGGGACGTCAAGGTGCCGCTGTGGGGTCGGCGGGACCCGCAGGGGCGGTACGTACCTGATGGGGCGACAACAGCCGCTTAAGGCGGCGTTGGCAGCGGCGGTGAACTGCAGGGAGCGGCTGGGGGCCGCCTGGAGGCGTGCGGGCCCGCCAGGAGCTGCGCTGGAGACGACGTCGAGGGCCGCTGGAGGCGCGGGGGGGGAGGGTGGAGGACTTAGGGTTAGGGTTTTGGGTGGGATACCGAGACCCCGGTCTAGGACCGTTGCTTTGATACCATGATAGGAGAAAAGAAGTCGATCGATTATTCGTACCCATAGGCTCTCTTATATAGGAGATTAGCCCTGGCCCCTGGGTTAATTACAAGATAAGTACTCTGAGAAACAGGAATTACATAAGAAAGACATAACATGATAATTAACTTAACATATGCATTTACATATCATAGTTGTCACCTGGTGTAAAGTCATTCCTAGTCAATGGGAAGATGTTGAAGCATTACGTAGACCTACAGACCAGCTGGCCCAAGTTAAGGAGCTCTACTTCATGTGTAAATCTTGATTCCTTTGACAGTTCATTGTTTCATGCATGAAGACCATGCAATCATTCTTGCATTACAAAAGCTTCGGACTAACCACTAACGATGTTCACATTCTATCTTTTATTTTCTTTTGTATATTCTTCTAGCATCGCGCTGGTCCCCAGCCTTGACTACACTCCTATAATGTATGGAGGTTGGTACTCATTGTGTATATCCTTTTCTATTTGATGTACCTAACTCTCAAACCGCTACATTTTTTTCTTCTATAATTAGGTTGACCGTAGACTAAGAATATGGGGACCGACCAACTTCTATTCTTTCATTATTTCACTCCTTTACGCATAGTATGAGTTATGTTTTCCTTTCGCACTTTATCACAAGGAATTAACACAAGTTATGTATGGTGGTGTCATATGTATTATACATATACTTTACCCGGAACTCATATTTTTACGTAATTTTTATATATAATACTCAATAAAATGCATGAATATGGGTAACGCTTGTAAAATATGCGTAATAATGTAAAATTCTGTAAATTTGTATAATGTTAATAAAACTTGTGAAATCTAGTGAAATCAGTTTCTAAACTTCTAAATAATAACCAATGTTGTAAAAAAATGTTGTAAATCGGATATTATACTAAATTTTCAAAATTTTAAAAAATAAAATCTTCTTTATAAAATTCAAACAAAAACAAAATAGGATTCCTAACACTTTCACATACACTCAAGATTTGTTATACATGGCTACTTGTTTCAAAGTAATTATCAACTTCGAGAATCGTCACTCTTATTTAAGAGGGTCTTAGGACTTAAGTACTCAAAACCCATGGATTGAGGATATGCACGCTTTGTCGCGTGTAGAATCGTCGATCTTTAAAACAAATATGGCCAACACTCTACTAGCGCAACTGCATGTACTTGGTGATGAGTTACCTTTTCGCCTAATGACCAAGGATGTGAGAGCTTAATCTGGAACTTGATTGTATGATTCTCGAGGATGGGAAGGAGTTTTGATCGTCTCATAAACATAAGTGTCAGGATGCAGTCCGGTAAGGGGGCAAAATTCCATGTAATATCTTAACTAATCCTAAGTATCACATGTGTGTTTATAGAAATATAAAAATGTGGATCAACATGGACCAACTTGGCAAGATCTAAGGAGCTGATCGGCGACCATTACATAAACGCCACAACAACAACAAAGCCTTTTCCCCACACACAAAAAACCAAAAAAATCCCAAAAACTTTCCACAAAAAATAAGCTGCATAACATTGGATATGCTCCCAACCTTTTGTGCAAAGAAAGAAAACCACAATATGGTCGCGTTCTTAAAGCTTCACCAAATAGTTCTTGACATAGTAGCCAGAGAAAAATATTAAATCTCAAGGATGCCTTTAAGGAACAAATAGTTCTACAATCACACCGTAGGTCTTCGTGATCAAAGATGGTAGGACCAGACATAGTCATCACCTAACACCAGACACATCGAGCTGCGCATGTTTGGTACGATAGAGCAAATACTCTTCTAAAAATATTGTGAAGCCACCCTAACACAAAATGAAATATAGAAGTGGAACCCATAAATGCCTAAATATAGTTGACAAAACATTCACTTTGTACCTATTTTAAGAATATATTTACTTTTAATAGTGTAGAAAATGATAATGCAAAAGCGTAATCAGAGATAAAAATAAACAACAATAAAAAAAATTGATATTTCACGTGGACCCTACTTCATGAGGAGCGGGATGAAATCACGGAAAGAATGATACTAAGGGTCAGATCTTATATTATTGCTTTCACTTAGGTTACATGTGGTGTGGGGCATCTTATATAGCTCCACCAACAAGACCAAGTCACACTAACAAAGATGTGGGACTGGACATGTGGATGTGGTAATTGGACCCTTGAGTGATCCAATTACCCATCTATGATGCATATTCTAACACTCCCCCCTCAAGCTGGAGCATGCAATACTTAGCTTGGATAAATAGAAATAAATCGCTCACTCACACAATACAAGACAACTACAGACAATATCAACTAAACGCATACCCTACTGACTGACTGTTGAGGATGTTGCTTCTCATGTTGTGCTGATGAAGATGAACTAAATGGTTGGAGTGTGAATTGAGTCCCCTCGTCAGAGAACATGCACTATGTATTGCGTTTGTCAGAGTCATTGGAACTGAACGAAATCTCCTTGTCGAAGAACTTGTGTTATGTACTACGTAAAATCACTGAAACTTGGAATGAGTCTCCGCATTGGAGAACTTAGGCATGCAATATATTGGAAGATTGTGTTAGCAATGTGAGCTCCGGGCGAACCATTCCTACAATAAATGTTATTGTAATAAATGATTTTATCAATAAAAGTTATTGATTATTTTCATTCCATTTCTGAGAGTGAATGAATGAATGCACTATAGGGTCCCTCTGTACAATAAGGGTTATGTACCATGACCAACTTGATAATCATACAGCTGTTGATTCATTGATTGAATCATAAAGGCTGATGCTTGGATGGATATCTAAGGAGTTAGATAGAGGACTCATCAAGCATCGTCAAATGATTGTTAAGTGATGATCTCCAGTCTGAGTAGGAGATTGCAATCCTTTATCATATAAAGATATCTGACCGACCTCTTGATGCAGGTCCTTTGCATGGGAATAGTGATTCGGAGGTGTCAGATTAGTTAAGTCAATGGGTTGACTTAACGAGATCGAGATAACCAAAGACCTATGTTGAATACTGTCACAGCATAGGCATGCATCCTCTGACCGGAGACAGATGTGTTGTTATATGTCTGAGTATGTACATTTGGCAGACCAATACGTTGATGACCTAACCAAGGTCTATACACCGGCAGATGGTGTGCATGTAAGGACATATGAGTAATACGATCTCTCAAAGGGATCATACAGGTTCACTTATGAACCGGGAGACATGAGCTCACTCATGAGGTATTGGACTGAACAAATTCCATGCATGGTCGTCATGCTTTGGAAGCATGACATGAATTTGAAGGTAAGATATATGCTTTGTGAAAGCACAGGATCTATACCAAATCCCAGTGACCAAGATTGATAAACTTAATGATCAAACCCTAAAGATGACAGTGTAAAATGATCTTTATCTTCAGAATGATCATAGGTCTTCCAGTATGCAGGATGTACAGGTATTGGGAATACCTGAGGGTGATGTAATCATAAACGGTTGTATAACCATGACGCTTCCATTCCGAGGAAGTGATGAAACAGGTTTGGATTTTAGTGACTCATCTCATTAGAGAAGTGACCTAATCTTAATCCATGAACTGGACATTGATCTGAATAAGATTCAGATGCAATAAGAAGCTTAGGTCTACGGTCTTGATTTGATCAAGCATCAGTGGGAGGTTCATACGATCTGGATTTGAGATATGATCTCAACATCCAAGTCACTATACGTGGAACAATACAATCACCATGTCCTTATCTCCAAGTATCTGCGGAGAATCGCATTATTCTTGAAGGGTCCAAGAATAATTCCATAAGATCTAAGCAATGAAGAAATAATGATTAAATGTGATTTAGTTATCTTGATGTGTAGAAATTATCCAATATAATTAAATATGATTTAATTATTATGGATAAGAATAATGTGGATAGAAATATACAATTATTCATAATATATTATAAATATGATTTATAATGTATTAGAGAGAGCTAATTATAATTTATATTTGTTGATTAATTATTATGTGTATTGGATAGTGTAAATTAATTGATAATGTAAATTATATGTTATTTTAGGTTGTGAATATGATTCACAATTTTTCAAATGGCAAGATTGAAATATTCTCAAATATAATTGTGAATTATTTTTTAAGAACAAAACCCAACAAAAGTTGTTGGAAATAAATAATGAGAGATTTCCATGGAGATATGCAATCTCATGAAATATCATGAGATTGCCCTCCATATGGAAAGGGTGGGCGGCACCCAATTCCTAATTGGAATGGGAGGCCGTCCACCATGTATATACATGGGAGATGTAATCTCCATGTATATTCTCTCCTTATTTATTGGTATAATTTAGGATTGATTTATATTTGATTTTGTCAAATATATTTTAATCTAAATTTGTTGGTTTTACCAACAACAATCTTGACCATTGGATTAGACATAAATCAATCAAATCCATTGATTTTTATGTCCCATGGATTGAGATCCATGGATCCCAAACCCTATAAATAGAGTTGGCATACCATGCTCTCCTAGGGCTATGCAATATTGAAGCTCTCTCTCTCTTTCTTTCTCCATACACGTCAACCCTCTTCCTCTACTTGGTGGCCGACCACCAAACCCTAGGGGAGGTTCTCGTCGACGCTCTCGCCACCGTGTCGCCGCTTCGACGTTCTTCGATTCTCCGTCTTCTTGGAGTACTACGCTCACGAAAGAGACGTTCGATCTCGTAAGACGAGATTAGGAGCAACCGTGCTTGGATCATCTTCTTGGATTGCGAGGACTACGCGGTTCATCCCCGCGCTCGCAAGCGATCTCACCAACGATCGGACTTGAGACAGGTGGTCTCTTTCTTTAGAGACTTGATCAACCACGCTTAAAGAGTTATTCCTTTTACACTTGTTATGGTTATAGATGAAACGATCCGAGAATCATTCTTGATCATGTGGTTTCACCGCATGTAAAATTTTTAAAATTCCGCTGCACAGAACAACTAGTACGTCTAGTCGTTCTGCGTCGTACCGATATGACGATCACGCTTCCGTGATGCCGCTTGAGGATAATTCCATATCCTTCAAGTGGTATCAGAGCCTTAGGTCGACGGTTTCGAATATGATTCGCAAACCGAGGACGACTTGGGTTCGTTAAGGTCACAAAAGTTTTTGTCGCATTTAATTTCGCAGATCTGATTAGTAAATAATTTCGGCCATGTTTAAAATGTTTAAGCACGAATTATTTACTTGTATTTTGTTCCCCATAAATAAGGAAACCATAGGATCTGCGTTTGCGTAATTCGGATTCCTTATGCTCGAGATATGGTTGTTTTAATGAACATGTATGCACTGTTGCGGGAACTGTAGATCTTAACATGATTAAAGAGTTAATTACTGTTTTGATCCGCTCGAAATACGTGAAACATCACTTAGGTTCTTTCCTAAATCAAGTTTGCAATCTTTGAAAATTGAGTTTGTCTTATTTGGATTTAAATTGATTGAGATATGTTAATTTTAGTGAGTAGGGGTCACTGCTAAAATTGCAGTCCTAATCAAGAACCAAGTGATTGTCAATTAGAGAAATAATTGTTAATTTCATGAAATAATTATGGAAAATATTTTTGAAAATATTGGAATATGATTATTTCCTTAATTGACTTGGCCTCAACAAATTAATTGATTAGATTTGATCTAGATCATAATTGGAAACACAATCTTCAAACTGATGCTTGAATATGATTGGGAATTTGTGTAGCAAATTTTCTTTATAATCAAAAATGTTTTGATTATTACTATATGGTATAATTTCGGTTGAAAAACCGATGAATCATCTCAAGTACAAATTGATATATCTGGCATTAATCCCTTTCCCGAGGTGGATATGGTGTCTAGTCGGGAGAGCATTGAGGTTGCGGGTTGCAACGTATGTGGTTTGTCCCACTCTCGTCGGTACTGGCCGTGACAACTGGTAGGGACTCGATAATGCCGAAGAAAATCAAGGTGTATTTTCTAATTATTAAAATTCGAATTAATACGTACTTTGAGATATTACCATATTTTATATAAAGTAAAATAATCAAGTTTGTGATTGAATAGGATTGATAATTAATTTAATATGATAAAATTGATTATGTCCAATTAAGACACTCTATTATGAATAGATTAAAATTTCCCTTGGAAGAATTAATTATGTGAATGTGATTTCATGATGATTAATTAAAATTTTGAATATGAGGTGGAGGATCACATAAGTGACATCCATGGTCTCCCGTCAAGGTGAAGGGTTCCGTCGCCAGGGATTACATGTGGGGAAGACGCCTGTCCGAAGTGACAGCTCATGTATGCAAGCGCATCTGGATCGAGCTCGTCGCTTCTCAAAAGTGTAAGGACGTATGCGTAGTGACCCCAATATCAGGTCCTCATATTATTGGGGCGATATTGGATTGCGCATAGCGAGTTGTAGTTCATGTTAACGGTTGGTTCAATTAATGACGGGTCAGCATCACCTTAGGGGTGGTGGGCCGGATATTAAAGACCGAATTGGGAGGATGCAAGTTGGACTTGCAAGGCAGAATGTGTTCCCCGCTTCTCTTTGTGGAGTCATAGGTTCTCATATTATTGGGATATGACAAAGATAAGGAGGAGATCCCAGTTCTTGCTTGAGATATAACGGTAAGTATATCTCTTATTTGAAAGTGATTAAGGGAATAAACTTTCAAGGTTGACAGAGCAAGAACAATTTGATTTAAAATGCCTTAATCAAATATCATAAATATGAATAAATAATTATATGCTCTAATACAGTGCATTCTTAATTTCAGAAAATGAAGTCCTTGAACCCACTAAGTAGGCTTCTTGAGGTCAACCATTGACCGGCCCAAATTACTCGGATTGGATCCGTAATTTGGAGTTTGCTCTCTCTGCAGAGTGCATAAGTGCTCTCCGAGGACAAGCATGAGAGCCCTAAATCCAAGAAGAAAAAGCATATAATGACAAGTATGATGAAGATCATGTCTTGGCTAGATGCTATATCTTGGGTTCTCTCTCCAATGTTTCTGCAGAAGCAACATGTGGAGATGAGCACATGCCAGGAGATAATGCAGAATTTGAAAGATATCTTTGGTGACATTAACCGCACCCAACGGTACAACGTTATGAAAGAACTCATTCGCTGCAAGATGCAGGAAGGGACTTCGGTCCGTGAACATGTGCTCAAAATGTTTGGGTAGTTGTCAGAGCTGGAGACTCTTGGGGCAACCATGGATACAGACATGCAATCTGATTTCATTCTGCTGTCGTTGCCCAAGTCTTTCAATAACTTTGTAGTTTCATTCCACATAACAAGCTGGAATTGACAAGTGCTGGTCTTCTTGCTGCATTAAAGTCATCAGAAGATGTAATGAAGAAAGATGGTCCCACTAGCACTGCAATGGTTGCACAGGTCAGAGGGAAGCGCGGTCGGAAGCATGGTTCTCGGAAGGGCCCGGCCCAGAAGAGAAAGAAGAAGGGACAAGGTGTGGCTCTTCTTTCATTGCATCCACTCTAATGGCGTCGAAGAAAACCGACGTCTGTCACCACTACAAAAAGCCGGGGCACTGGAGGCGTAACTGCCCAGATACATGAAGTCGTCAGACAAAGGTAAAGCCCCAGCAGGTATGAAATCTACTTTCATCATTGAAACCTAGCTTTCTCGTTGGACGAGAAGGAAGTTGGGTTGTAGACTCTGGTGCTTCTGTTCATGTATGCAATTTGTTGCATTTGTTTCAGGAAACTAGAAGTCTTGAAGAAGGGGAGATAGTCTTCCAGATGAGATCCGATGCAAGTGTTGCAGCAGTCGCCATCGGGACGTGTTCAACTATCATATTTAGTAGTAGAGTCCTAGTACTTAAGAGTGTCTTTATGTACCTGAAATTAGAAGGAATTTAATATCTGTATCTAAGTTAGTTAGAAGTGGATATTCATTCCTGTTCTGTAATAAATTAGTCATAAATCATTATGATAATGATGCAAAAATGGAATTCGGCGCGGCGTTGGGAAAATAACAATTTTTTGTGGATTTTGGTGGAAGAAATAGAAGGGTTGAGAAGAGGAACTCGTCGGAATACGAGAGGTTGAAGAAGGGAACCGCGGAGATCGCGTGGAGGGAGAAGGGAGAAAGAGGGATAGAGATAAAAATCTCAATTTTAATCCATACTTCACTCAATAAAAAACAATGGGCTACCCTCTCTTATATAGGAGAGATGGGGTTTACAAAAATAGTAAACTAATTTAAATTGACAACCAACTTTATCCTAATTGACCTCTAATTACCTTAATTAGACTCTAACTTATTCAATTGACCAAAATTACAATTAAAATCTACGAAATAAACGTTGAGATCACAGGCGATCTCAATTATTTAATTAGACCATTACGACCGCTAAAAACGTAAATAAAATTGACTACTAATTAATTAAATAAATGTGACCCTATAATTTGGGGTCACGCTGCATCAACACTCCACCGCTTTAAAATTCGGCTCCTGACGAATTGCTTGATGTAGGCGCGTTGTTGGAGAAGTCATCCTCGAGTTGTAGCTTCAATTTCCGCCAATTAGATCCCTTTCAACATTACGTTTGTAGTTCTTCTCAATTGGAGGGTGTTCCCGCAATTTTCGTATCCATTCCATCTTCCTTAATTTACCACCCATTTGGGCCTTTCTGCAATTAGGATTTTCAGGGGGTACGGCCTTGCAATTTCTCCAAAATATCCCTTTAATGACTACATAGCATGATTGACCCTGTACTTGGTCCTTTCTGCAATTAGGGAATTCATGTAATTTTCTTTTGCAATTTTCCCAACTAATGTTCCAATCCCTTCTTTCCAGGGATTTAAGTCCCGTCAATCCCGGTCCTGTTAGGGTTGGGACCCCTTTTTTATTCGCGGAAGGGTGGCAAGGGCGGCGCAAGGGCGGCGCGATTGCAGTGGTTCGGCCGGGGCGGAGGGAGCGCGGCACTCGTGGGGGCACGCGGGGATGCGGGCGGCGCGCGGGGCGGTCGAGGTTCGGCGGCGTGCTGCTGGGTTGCGCGGTGGGATGGGCAGGCGCACGGGGCCTGGGTGGCGGTGCGGGAGAGGAAGGGGGGAACGGGGTTGCAGGTAGGGGCGGCAACAGTAGAGGGGGCGGCGGTTGTGCGGTGGGAAAGGGGCCGAGGGGGTGGTGGTTGTCGGGGCAGGGGATGGCTGGTGGGGGTGGGAGGATGATGGGTAAGGGGGTGGCGGGGGCCTGGGCCACAGGGTTTGGGTTTTCGGGAAGGGGTTGCGGGGCTAGGGCAGCCGCTGGGGGGCTGGGGGCTGTGGTGGGAGGGACCGCGGGTGGTGCGGTGTGGGGCTGGTTGGCCTGAGGGGTCGTCGTGGGGGTGTATGGGAATGATGGAGGGGTTGGTAGGGGGTGGATGACGGCCGCGAGGGCTGGGGAGGATAGGGGAATTACTTGGGAAGGTTGCGGTGGCGCCGGGATGGTTGGCGGGGGCAGCGGGGTCGATTCCGGCGACGGAGTTGGTTCTGGAAAGTGCTGGACAGCGGCCGATTCATTGATTTTTTTCTTCTAAAATGATCTGGACAGCGGCTTGATCGGCTTCCACGGCGAGTTTTTCGTCGTCAAAACTCGCGACAACGGCTTCGGAGGTTGGCGGCTTTGTTTGGGTGTCGCGGTAGGCCTCAAGGTTGCCATGAAGTCCCGAAACATTGATGACATGGATCGGAAGTTGTTCTGCAAATCATGTAACATGCACTCGGTCTCCTTGTCATAATCATTGGCTCGTCGTTTTCTGTCGGACGAGCGATGGTCCCTAGATGTCTGTCGGCGCGAGTATCGGGACGGATCGTCAGATCGTGTGGACGATCTGAAAGCCATGCTCTGATACCAAATGATGCAAAAATGGAATTCGATGCGGCGTTGGAAAATAACAATTTTTTTTTGTGGATTTTGGTGGAAGAAATAGAAGGGTTGAGAAGAGAACTCGTCGGAATACGAGAGGTTGAAGAAGGGGAACCGCGGAGATCGCGTGGAGGGAGAAGGGAGAAAGAGGGATAGAGATAAAAATCTCAATTTTAATCCATACTTCACTCAATAAAAACAATGGGCTGCCCTCTCTTTATATAGGAGAGATGGGTTTACAAAAATAGTAAACTAATTTAAATTGACAACCAACTTTATCCTAATTGACCTCTAATTACCTTAATTAGACTCTAACTTATTCAATTGACCAAAATTACAATTAAAATCTACGAAATAAACGTTGAGATCACAGGCGATCTCAATTACTTAATTAGACCATTACGACCGCTAAAAACGTAAATAAAATTGACTACTAATTAATTAAATAAATGTGACCCTATAATTTGGGGTCACGCTGCATCAGATAAATATATTGCAGAGGGTATTTTTACTTCTGGTGGACTCTATGAATTGTGCATTAATGAGAATGTCATGAATGTTACAACTACTAATAAAAACCCTAAGAGATCCAGGGAGAATAAAAAACATTCGAATATGATTTAGCATCAAAGGCTTGGTCATTTGTCTGTTGATAGGATCAACAGATTGATAAAGGATAGACCTTTAGATTTTCTACGGGTTCAATCTTTACCTACCTCTGAACATTGTATTCGAGGTAAAATGACTAGGATGCCTTTCCGTAACAAGGTTACAAGATGCGAAGGTATTATTGACCTAATACATATCGATGTATGTGGTCCCTTCAGTACCGCGACTCGAAATGGATAGCGATATGCCGACGACTCACTACTAGGAATCGTGGGTGCCGTAGAGCTTCTCATAGAAATACAAAAACGTATCACCCACTTCAATCAATCCGGCCTGAACCTTTGGGGGCCATGCTTCTCCAGTATTGCAAAAGAAAGGGCCTGCTGATAGAGCAGGGCAGGGAGGCGATCTCCTTCCGAAGGTCAGAGAGAGGCCTGGCCCGAAAGCAGGCCGTTGTTTGTTTATATAGTCAGAATTTGATTAGATTGATATAGTTTCTTGCTTTATATAGTGACTTTTTGATATAGTTATAGAGATGAAAAAAAGCGGTACCACCCATCCTACCCTACCATCTATAGGCGGGCGTCCGTCCAAAAGCCACCCGAAAAGGAACTGCAGTGATCTTGAATAGGAATCGATATTATTTGACGTTTATTGATGACCATTCGTGATACGGGTTTGTCTTCCTATTACGTCATAAATCTGAAACCTTTGAAAAGTTCAAAGAGTTCAAGGCTTTGGTTGAAAACCAAACCGATATGAAGATTAAACGGATTCGATCTGATCGAGGTGGCGAGTACCTATCAGATGAATTCAAGGAATATCTTAAGGAGAATGGAATTGTTTCCAATCTCACTCCTCCTGCAACTCCCCAACTTAATGGTGTTGCTGAAAGACGCAACAGGACCATCATGGACATGGTCCGTTCAATGATGAGCAAAGCACATTTACCTCTTAGTTTTTTGGGATATGCAGTAGAGACTGCAATATATATCCTAAATAAGATTCCTATCAAATCTGTGCCTAAGACTCCTCATGAGCTCTGGTATGGGACCAAACCTAGTGTTAATCACTTGAGGGTTTGGGGTTGCTTGGTCCATGCGAAAAACGTGGATACAAATAAGCTAGAATCTCGCATTCGTGAGTGTTACTTCATTGGGTATGTTAAAGATGGTATTGGATACCAGCTCTATGACCCTGAGACCCAAAAGGTTTTTATCTGTAGAGATAGGAAGTTTCGGGAGGATGATTTCCTTAAAGGTCAAGACAAAAATGAAGTAGAGGAACTCATTGAATCCCCTGAGGATTCTGAGCTTCCTAGACCAGAAACTGAAGAGATAAATAAAGATGAAAGACACATACCTCTTCGAAGGAGTTCGAGGGTGGTTGCACCACCTGAAAGGTATGGATTCCATGTGTCAAGTGAGACTGACATTGATCCTACTTCATTTGATGAAGCACTCACAGATCAAGACATGGATAGATGGATGTTAGCAATGAAGTCAGAAATTGACTCCATGCATAAGAATGGTGTATGGACCCTAGAGGATCCACCTAAAGGGGTAAAACCCATTGGGTGTAAATGGATCTTCAAGAGAAAGAGGGGACCTGATGGGAAAGTAGAGACTTTCAAGGCACGGCTCGTAGCCAAGGGCTACACACAAAAAGAAGGCATCGATTATGATGAGACATTCTCTCCTGTGGCTATGTTTAAATCCATCAGGACACTGCTAGCTATAGCTGCATATCTTGACGACGACATCTGGTAGATGGACGTCAAGACGGCTTTCCTCAATGGATACCTCGAGGAGGATATCTACATGGAGCAACCCCAGGGCTTCATAACTGAGGAAGGCAAAGTATGCAAGCTGAAGAAATCCATCTATGGGCTCAAGCAAGCTTCTCGTAGCTGGAACATCAGGTTTGACGAAACCATAAAGAGTTATGATTTTGTGCAGAATCCTGATGAACCTTGTGTGTACAAGAAGCTTAGTGGGAGCGTCATTGTGTTCATCGTGCTTTACGTAGATGACATCCTAATCATTGGGAATGATCCAGGGATGATGACCAGTGTGAAGATTTGGCTATCACATACCTTTGAGATGAAAGATCTTGGAGAAGCCTCTTACATCTTAGGCCTGAAGTTGTTCAGAAACCGAGAAAAGAGGATTTTGGGATTGTCACAACATGGATACATTAAGAAGATTCTTGAACGATTCTGTATGGAGAGTTCCAAGAAAGGATTCCTACCCTTAAGACATGGTATCCACCTGTCTAAAGGAATGACTCCTCAAACTGTTGAGGAAAAGAAGGCCATGGCTGGATGTCCTTATGCATCAGCTGTAGGAAGCTTAATGTATGCCATGATGTGTACTAGGCCAGATATCTGCTATGCAGTGGGAGTGGTAAGTCATTATCAATCCTGCTATGGAGAACAACACAGGAATGCAGTAAAGAACATATTCAAATATCTAAGACGGACGCAAGATTACATCTTGGTCTATGGAGATGGTGATCTCCAAGTCTTGGGATATACAGATTCTGACTTCCAATCGGATGTAGATGATCGAAAGTCGACATCAGGGTTTGTGTTCTTGTTGAATGGTGGTGTTGTGAACTGGAGAAGCAAGAAGCAGGACACTACTGCAGATTCAACAACAGAAGCCGAATACATTGCCGCATCGGATGCTGCAAAGGAGGCGGTGTGGTTGCGCAAGTTCGTCCTGAAGCTTGGAGTAGTTTCCTCTGATACTCCCATCATGTTACTCTGCGATAACATGAGAGCCATTGCCCATGCAAAGGAACCCAGATGGCATCAGAAGAGCAAGCATGTGGAAAGGAAATACCACATCATTCGGGAGATACAAAAGCGTGGTGACATCATCATCACCAAGGTGGCCTCTACCGACGTTGCTGATCCTCTTACCAAACCTCTAACACAGAAGCTTTTCGACCAGCATGTAACGAGTATGGGCCTAAGGATTGTACCTGAATGGTTCTGAGGGCTAGTGGGAGATTGTTAGCAATGAGAGCCCCGGGCGAACCATTCCTACAATAAATGTTATTGTAATAAATGATTTATCAATAAAAGTTAATGATTATTTTCACTCCATTTCTGAGATTGAATGAATGAATGCACTATAGGATCCCTCCGTACAATAAGGGTTATGTACCATGGCCAACTTGATAATCATACAGTTGTTGATTCATTGATTGAATCATAGAGGTTGATGCTTGGATGGATATCTAAGGAGTTACATAGAGGACCCATCAACATTCGTGAAATGATTGTTAAGTGATGATCTCCAGTCTGAGTAGGAGATGGCAATCCTTTATCATATGATTGATATATGACCGACCTCTTGATGCAGGTCCTCTGCATGGGAATAGTGATTCGGAGGTGTCAGATTAGTTAAGTCAATGGGTTGACTTAACGAGATCGAGATAACCAAAGACCTATGTTGAATATTGTCACAGCATAGGCATGCATCCTCTGACCGGAGACAGATGTGTTGCTATATGTCTGAGTATGTACATTTGGCAGACCAATAGGTTGATGACCTAACCAAGGTCTATACACCGACGAGCTGGTGTGCATGTAAAGACATATGAGTAATACGATCTCTCAAAGGGATCATACAGGTTCACTTATGAACCGGGAGACATGAGCTCACTCATGATGTATTGGGACTGAACAAATTCCATGCATGGTCGTCATGCTTTGGAGGCATGACATGAATTTGAAGGTAAGATATATGCTTTGTGAAAGCATATGACCTATACCAAATCCCAGTGACCAAGATTGAGAAACTTAATGATCAAACCCTAAAGATGACAGTGTAAAAATGATCTTTATCTTCAGAATGATCATAGGTCTTCCAGTATGCAGGATGTACAGGTATTGGGAATACCTGAGGGTGATGTGATCATAAACGATTGTATAACCATGACGCTTCCATTCAGAGGGAGTGATGAAACAGGTTTGGATTTTAGTGACTCCTCTCATTAGAGAAGTGACCTAATCTTAATCCATGAACTGGACATTGATCTGAATAAGATTCAGATGCAATGAGAAGATTAGGTCTATGGTCTTGATTTGATCAAGCATCAGTGGAAGGTTCATACGATCTGGATTTGAGATATGATCTCAACATCCAAGTCACTATAAGTGGAACAATACAATCACCATGTCCTTATCTCCAAGTATCTGCGGAGAAATCGCATTATTCTTGAAGGGTCCAAGAATAATTCCATAAGATCTAAGCAATGAAGAAATAATGATTAAATGTGATTTAGTTATCTTGATGTGTGTAGAAATTATCCAACATAATTAAATATGATTTAATTATTATGGATAAGAATAATGTGGATAGAAATATCCAATTATTCATAATATATTATAAATATGATTTATAATGTATTAGAGAGAGCTAATTATAATTTATATTTGTTGATTAATTATTATGTGTATTGGATACACATTGTGTAATTAATTGATAATGTAAATTATATGTTATTTTGGGTTGTGAATATGATTCACAATTTTTCAATGGCAAGATTGAAATATTATCAAATATAATTGTGAATTATTTTTGAAGAATAAAACCCAACAAAAGTTGTTGGAAATAAATAATGAGAGATTTCCATGGAGATATGCAATCTCATGAAATATCATGAGATTGCCCTCCATATGGAAAGGGTGGGCGGCACCCAATTCCTAATTGGAATGAGAGGCCGTCCACCATGTATATACATGGGAGACGTAATCTCCATGTGTATTCTCTCCTTATTTATTGGTATAATTTAGGATTGATTTATATTTGATTTTGTCAAATATATTTTAATCTAAATTTGTTGGTTTTACCAACAACAATCTTGACCATTGGATTAGACATAAATCAATCTCATCCATTGATTTTTATATCCCATGGATTGAGATCCATGGATCCCAAAACCCTATAAATAGAGAGGCATACCATGCTCTCCAGGGCTATGCAATATTGAAGCTCTCTCACTTTCTCCATACACGTCAACCCTCTCCCTCTACTTGGTGGCCGACCACCAAACCCTAGGGGAGGTTCTCGTCGACGCTCTCGCCACTGCACCGCCGCTTCGATGTTATTCGGTTCTCCGTCTTCTTGGAGTACTACGCTCACGAAGGAGACGTTCGATCTCGTACGACGAGATCAGGAGCAACCGTGCTTGGATCATCTTCTTAGATTGCGAGGACTACGCGGTTCATCTCCGCGCTCGCAAGCGATCTCACCAACGATCGGACTTGAGATAGGAGGTCTCTTTTTTTATAGACTTGATCAACCACGCTTCAAGAGGTATTCCTTTACACTTGTTGTGGTTATAGATGAAAGGATCCGAGAATCATTCTTGGATCATGTGATTTCATCGCATGTAAAATTTTTAAAATTCCGCTGCACAGAATAACTAGTACGTCTAGTCATTCTGCGTCGTATCCGATACCACGATCACGCTTCCGTGATGCGCTTGATGATAATACCATATCCTTCAGATTGTGCAACATGTGAAAAACTGTTCCATCTCTTTGAAAGGCCAAACAAAGAATGTCATGGGAATATACATACATAGAGCTCGGAAGATGGGTCTCTTTTACGGATGTCAGCAGGTCCAATTCGGGGAGGGTTTTAGTATAATTCCTAAACCCATACCCATTTATAAAATTACTACCCAAACCTATCCGTGTGTTAAATGGGTAGTTCTAAATGGATACATATATACCCATCGGGTATCCATATACCAAACGAGCATCCACACATCCGATATAAAATCAAATCTTAAACTAATCATTCATACAATATATTCTTGTAAAATGATAATAAAAGTAAGTTATACAGAAATTTCACACACATTCAACATATAGTCAATTATAAATCAATTAAAGATATAAACTACTTGAAAGCACATATTGAGTGAAAATATTGAAGATGCACAACATGTGACATTTAGTTGTGGGTAACACATAATGTACAAGGTCTATGTGGGGACGTCAAATATACGCAACACATGTGCCAGGAATATTATGGATTTATATTAATTGGATGGTTTGTCTATATTGGATTAAAAATATGTGCATGTTAGAAATATAAAAGACAATTGAATATGAATTAATGAATGAATTAGGGGGGAATATAGCTAAACTTTTATACATATGAGTTGAGAACGGTTAGATATGTATTAGCTTGGACTAGATTAAATAACATGAAATACATAAGCACACACATGTATATGCATATGTACATGTATATGTGTACTTTAATGTATTCGGGTTCGGGTACACATAAGGGAATCTCAAACCCATACTCGTAGCCACATGGGTAGCAAGCTTCAAACCCAACCCTTCTAAAAATAAACAGGGCATGTTTTAGGTCATTGTATATGCATATGTACATGTACATCTATATGTGTATTTGAATGTATTCAGGTTCAAGTCAGGTTTGGGTACCCATAAGGGAATCATAAACATGAACCTGCACACGCATGGGTAGTAAGTTTCAAATCCAAACTCGTCTAAAAATAAATGGGGTGGGTTTGGGTTACTAAATGGAGCAGGTTCGGGTCAAGTATCCAACGGATACACCCAGATTGACATCTCTAGTCTCTTTCATTGGGACCTAGAAATGAGTTTTCTCTTATCAGAACCTCGGAAGGATCTCATACTAGAGTTCATGATCACTAGAGAATGGAGAATAAAAATGAGTCTCCTCGTCGGAAATCTTAAAGAAACTAGGTCACTCGAACATGGAGTGCCTCGGGTACTCAAACACGGAGTGCCTTGACTTGGTAGAGTCTGAACCTTAATACTCTACACACGACTCCCCCCTTTTCTCCCATATTGGTCGGAAAATGTGATGCTCGACTAAATTGGTAGAGTCTCTCTTTGTTTATCTTCCATCTCTTTTTCATGCTTTTTGTGTACGGTAACCTTTTTTCTATCACAAAATACTTTTTTTAATAACTATGGCCACATTGGCCCCATAAACTCGGCCTAATTTTTTCCAGGTCTTTTCTACTTCAGCCCAATTGGCCCGTAAACTCCATGCTCCGATTTTTTTGTCTCACAGGCCTGCAACTTGCTCGTCGGTTTATATCTCTTGTGCAATCATCGATTGGAGGCTCTTGTGCACTGCATTGATTGAAGATGATGATGTGATCTGGAGGTGCTGTAGTGGTTCAACGTTGAAGGTGACACTGCCATCTCTTCATCTAGTAACAAGGCCCCGTGTTTTCATTGAGCAGTGGGGCCATCTCTTCTTCTTCGGATTGGGAACCCATCGTCTTCTTTTTCTTGCGTGATAGAGTTAGATCGTGAGATGGATGTCGTGCAAGGACTTGAGGAGAATCTAGTATATGATCTCGCGCTTCTTCTTCTTCGAACAATGGAGGAGGAGCACCGCTTGGGACTGTGATGGTTGTCAAACGATTAGGGTTCTGAAAACCCTTGAACCTCCTTTTATTCTTAGATCGATTGAAGTTGATCGGGGCGTCATCAATGCTATCTAGAGATGCACACGTTGAGGAATTAGGGTTTCAGAAACCCTAATAACTTTTGGATTAGTACACAGATTCTGTGCGATCAAGAGTCAAACATGCTCTGATCGGCATTGTTGCATCTTGAATCAGGTTTCATCAGAAATTGTAGAAATTTCTTGAACAAATCATTTAACAAGAACATACCTAAAACAATAGTCTTGAAGATGAAGATAAGCAAGACAATTCTTCACGAACAAACCAAGAACACGAACAAAATAATCTTCAATACAATTAAATCAAATTCTTCAAACCCTAAATTGAACCCATTATGATACCACGTAGAAAACGACAATGTGGAAGCATAATCAGAGATAAAGATAAAGAACAATAAAGAACACTAGGATTTTACGTGGAACTCTCTACTCCGTGAGGAGCGAGATGAAACCACGAGAGAACGCCACGGGCCAGATCTTATGTTATTGCCTTCTATAAATTTATAGGTAGTGTGAGACTTCTTATATAGCACCACCAGTAAGATCAAATCTCACTCATACACGATGAGGGACTAAACTTGTGGATGTGATAATTGAACCCAGGAGGGGTCCAATCACACATTTGTGATCGACATTGTTGCATCTTGAATCAGGTTTCATCAGAAATCGTAGAAATTTCTTGAACAAATCATCTAACAAGAACATACCTCGAACAATAATCTTAAATATGAAGATAAGCAAGATAATTCTTCACGAACAAACCAAGAACACAAACAAAATAATCTTCAATACAATTAAATCAAATTCATCAAACCCTAAATTGAACCCATTATGATACCACGTAGAAAACGACAATGTGGAAGCATAATCAGAGATAAATATAAAGAACAATAAAGAACACTAGGATTTTACGTGGAACTCTCTACTCTGTGAGGAGCGAGATGAAACCGCGAGAGAACGCCACGGGCCAGATCTTATGTTATTGCCTTCTATAAATTTATAGGTGGTGTGAGAATTCTTATATAACACCACCCGTAAGATCAAGTCTCACTCATACCCAATGAGGGACTAAGCTTGTGGATGTGATAATTGAACCCAGGAGGGGTCCAATTACACATCTATGATGCATACTCTAACAAATAGTAGTTTTTGTTATTTGTGTTAAGGAGACTATTGGTTATATTTAAGATATGTATACATGCTTTTGAATTAAAAAAGGTCTGAAAATCCGCACGTTTACCTTAAATTTTAACTAATAAATTTTGAAAATACTACAAAAAAGCAAAACATAAATAATAAATGCCTATTTTTTAAAAATTGTGATGCTGTATAAAACTGCATGTCCTCCAACAGACTGCATGATTGCTACCGCAGTAAACTGTCTCAAGGAATATGCATACCACATTTGTCAACCATACAAAGCACAAAACTATAAGTCTATACTTCGCCAGGTTTACATATTTGAAGCAACTAAATGGTCCGCATACGTGAAAGTCTCATTGAAAGAAAATAATGTTATTTCAAATGTACTGAAGCTATAGAATGACATGCTAACTAAGTACTGCAATAAGAACAGGAACCTGGAGGACAGCACTACCTATTGAGTCATATTTCGGCATCTGTAGAATGCATCTTTGTTCCTCAACTTGGTACGATATGTCTGGTAGATCTTTGGGGGACATTTGACAGCCAAAAGAATTACTACCACCTAAGAAAAATGCCAAACATCATAAAAATTAAGATGTTTTAGAAGAATCCAAAATTTTCTAACCAAGTTTCTGTAATTAAGAATGCCTTGGCAAAACTCAATAAAGATGTTTTCTCATAGTCCAGGTTCAGCATAACTCGTAGGTAGGATGACATACTTCCAAGGTAAGGTGTGTGACATTATGCATATTTAGTTGCGGAACAAGCAACTTTCCAGTTACTTTTTGCTTTATAGGATATTATTTCAGTTATTCGTGTGCATGATTTTTCTCAATTTTATAAGCTCCAGTTACCTGCAGAAATCACAATCCCGAACTTGATTAATAAAATCCATTTAAGACCACTAAATTTGCACATAAAAGTGTGTGCTGACAATTTGTTGTGGAAGGTTCTCCGCAGCTCGCGTCTGTCTGTCTATCTATCTATCAATCTCTCTCTCTCTTTATATATATAATATATATAGGTTCGATGGGCTGTCCCACCTCATTTTCACGCAATACAATCTATATTTATCTTTATATCCCTTCTATATGTCATTCGAATTTTGTTAGAAACAGAGACTCCTATTACCTCCATCCAGAACAAGTTGATTATAACAATGTTTAGACCATTAAAATTATATGTTCTATATAGAGGGCATATGAGTCTCTGTTTTTGACGAAATTCGAATGACATATAGGAGGGATACATGGATAATTATACATGGTGATATTTTTCAAAAACAATAAAAAAATACCGAGAAAAGGGGCAGGGGTAGCCATGTTGGCTGCCCCCTGGGGGCAACCCCATTTTTCCCAACTTTTTTATTTTTTTGAAAAATGCTTCCGTGGATTTTCATAACTATATCCCTCTAATATGTCGTTCAAATTTTGTTAGAAACAGAGACTCCTATGCCCTCCATCCAGAACAGGTCATTTTAATTCTAGATTTGTTGTAAATTACCTGTTCTGGATGGAGGGCATAGGAGTCTCTGTTTCTGATGAAATTTGAATGACATATTAGAGGGATAGGTTATGAAAATCTACGAGAGTATTTTTCAAAAAAAATGAAAAAATAAGCATGATGTAGGTAAGTTACCGACATCATGAAATAGAATCCCTTTCCTCTATATGTATATATATGTATATATATGTGTGTGTGTGTGTGCGTGTGTGTTAGAAAATAGAGAATGCGGAAGCGAATGATAAACAGATCATAAGAAAGAAATATGAAACATGGAAAACAAGATTTTTACGTGGAACCCTACTCCCTAAGGAGCAGGATGAGACCACGGGAGAAGCCCTCAACGGGGAGGATATTCTATTGAACTCTCTCATCTGACTACAGGGGCATGGGGCTCTATATATAACAGCCACGGAGTCTCCACATCTCCAAACTGGTAGATGTGGAACTAAACTCTGGATGGGGTAAATGGATCCTGGAGAGATCCATTTACCCATCTCTCATACATGTGATGCATATAACGAATACTCCAACACTCCCCCTCAAGCTGGAACATGTAATCCTCAGCTTGGACAAACAGAAAGAAACTCAACTCACAATACATGTCACTATAAATAATATCAACTCAATGCGCATAACTGTCGATTGTTGTCGAGGATGTTGCTTCTCATGACATGCATGTGAGGAGGACGAACAAACTAGAGTGTGAGTCGGCTGAATCTCCTCGTCGGAGAGCATGTGCTCTGTACTGTCAGAGTCATTGCAACTGAAATGAGACTCCTCGTCGGAGTACTCTGGCTCGCCACAATAATGTGGACAACTGCTCCATATCTGAAAAGGGTCGAACTGAAAAGGTCGTGGAGTGCATTCTTCGTCAGAGTCCATGGTCGATGGAGAATGGAATCTGAAGAAGTCTCCTCATTGGAGAACCGGGTCTCTCCCTATGAAACCACATGAAAACCCTTACCAATATGGCATTGGGAATGTCCTCTACT
This sequence comes from Ottelia alismoides, assembly GCA_037367405.1. Taxonomy (NCBI): domain Eukaryota; kingdom Viridiplantae; phylum Streptophyta; class Magnoliopsida; order Alismatales; family Hydrocharitaceae; genus Ottelia; species Ottelia alismoides. The sequence continues at coordinate 87,061 of JAZKJV010000177.1, read as the reverse complement.
CTGGAGTCCATATGGCTCACATGAAAACTCTAGTCGAAACACAAGAATGATGAGGTTCACGACAAAAGATGGTATACATGTGCTCATCTGAAAGAACAATGCATCCATGTGCGTGTCTGAATAGAAGACTCAGAATCAATTGTCGAGTCTGAACAATCAGAACTGTAGAGTTTGTAAACTAAATGGCATGGAAATCTGACATCCGAATTTCAAGAATTTGAATAGACCGGTGCCTCTACATATACTCCCCCTTTCTCCTATACTTGTCGGAAAAAGACATCGACAAAGTTGGGAGAAGACAAGTGAAATGAGGAGAAAACAAAACCAAATAAGCTGTCGAATTTTTTTCGCCATTTTTTTTCTCATCATTCTTTTTTTCCGACTATTTCATTCTAATTTTTTTTAACAGCCGACACCCACTTTTTTTAAATACTTATTGCCCTTTTTTATACGGCTTTCCCTTCAATTTTTGAAATATTTTTTTCAATCCTCATTTTTTTAAAACTTTGCGGACGGTTTTTGTATGTACGCGCCTTTCTTTAATCAAATTCCTCTCTCTCTCTCTTTTAATCCGTGCAACCCCCATTTTTTCATTTACGGCCTATCTTTTTTTTAACCAGGCCTCTCTCCTTTTTTTTAACATCTCTCGACCTATACAGGCCCATGTACAACAGAGGCCCACTTTTTTTATAATCTAACGAGGACATCAAGCCTCATCCCTTCCCCTATGTGACTAGTTCCAATGATTGGAGCTTCATCGTTTGGCGCTACCACCTGCTTCAAGGGTTGTTTGCCTGCTTGGAGGCTCGAGTGTGCGCTGCCTAATGGCACCAAAGGAGGTTGTAGGGACGCCGCCGCCTGTGGGTGGAGCGCGCGAAGGGGATCACACACAGGAAAGAGTGGACTTGGTCATGAGTTTCGCCTCCTGCACCAGGGCTGGTGGAGAGAGCTCGCTGGAGAGGAGCACGGGGGCTCCGCCTATACGCGGAGTTGTTGCCACAAGGGAGAAGATCGCCTGAAGCGGGGGTGGCAGCGATGAACGAGATGGAGTTTCTTCATGGCAGAAAGGCAGCATCGCGAGATGAACGAGATCGCCTGAAAGGCAGCACTGCAAGGAGATGCGGTCGCCGCGAGGAGGGGCGTCGCGATGTTGAAGATACGTGAGGGTGACCTGGATTTCTGGGGACCATCGTGCCGTTCACGCCATGTTTGGGGTTGTGTTGTTCCAGATTTTTCCGCCTCAATTGAAGGAGATCGAATTAGGATGTTGTCGCCAGCTGCCTTGCAAGCTTTTGGCTTGGAAGACAAAGCGACTGGGAGATGAGTCGTGGCTGGAGTGCCGTTGTCTGAAGCACAAGCGCCTCCTAGGCTGAGCGGAGAGAGAAATCTAGGGTTTCAGAAAACCCAAAAAATAGAATCTTGAACTTGAACACGAGCAACATCTCGAAAATGAATATACACGAGTTAACCTTCAAGAACTAAACGCCATAATCGACTCTCGACCAAATGAAATAAAAAAATCCGCAAGAATCGAACCAACCCTGATACCATGTTAGAAAATAGAGAATGCGGAAGTGAATGGTAAACAAAACATAAGAAAGAAATATGAAACAAGGAAAACAAGACTTTTACATGGAACCCTACTCCCTAAGGAGTGGGATGAAACCACGGGAGAAGCCCTCAATGGGGCGGATATTCTATTGAACTTTCTCTCTTCTGACTACAGGAATATGGGTCTCTATATATAGCACCCACGGAGTCTCCACATCTACAAACTGGTAGATGTGGGACTAAACTCTGGATGGGGTAAATGGATCCTGGAGAGATACATTTACCCATCTCCCATACATGTGACACATATAACGAATACTCCAACAATATGTATATAGAAGGCCCTTCCAATGAGGCATCTTTATTGCATCAATTGAAAACCCATCACGAGATCCGTTAGATCTTAATCTAATGGTTCTTCATCCAAAAGGGAATTTTAGTTCATATATTTTGTTTTAAATTTGAATTTCATTTTGAATGAGTTTCATTTAATCTGTTTATTTTTTTATTTTTAGCTCGTCTGATTTGGTATTTTTATTGCTATTTATTCAATGAGGCTTCTCCAATGCATAGCATTTCCGCGTTACGCAGAATGTCAAAACTCTTTGTAAAATTCGTGTTGAAATTGTAAAATTGTACCTGCAATGTAAAATAAAATTACGACTAGTAATATTTTTATTGGCGTAGTGCAATTTTGATAATACTTTTGCAAAAAAACAATACGAAGTGTAAGAAACGCTTGAGATTTGTAAAAAATGACCCGATATTGTAAAAACGATCTGGATTTGTAAAAATGATTTGAGATTATTAGAATTTTGATTAAAAAATGATAAATGTAAAAAAATATATGATATTGTAAAAAGTATTTTAGATTTGTAAAAAATGATCTGATTTTGAAAAGAAAAAGTACTCGAGATTATAAAAATATGTTATTGTTAGATAATTTATAAAAGAAATCAGTGAATGGATTTGCAAAATCCTTCCATAGATTTATAAAATATGTGCATCTATTGTAAAATTACGCATGTGCATATTCATGTATGTCAACTCACAAGAACAGCAATAGAAATCAAAAAATGCAAATAAAAACGCAGCATTACCATGTTTTGTCGTGTGCCGCCACCTCCTCCACCGCAATCATGCCCCGCCATGTGTGCCACCACCAACTTCGTCTGCATCTACACCACGTGGAACTCATGCCGCCATTGTTTATTGTGGAGGAGAATACCCTAGCGAGGGATTTGCAACGAATGGACCAAGAATAGAATGTGGGTTGTCACATTCTATTTTTAGAAGAGATAAAAAAACTAAAATAGGTTTTCGATATTAAAAAAAATAAGATTAAAAAAGAATTAATCATAACCATCGGATTAATTACATACGGATGACATGGTGGCTTTCCTTGCACCCAGGAAAGGTGCACCTGGATATACTTCATATATATATATATATTTGAGGGTTGATCTTGTGAGAGCCAAAAACAGAGAGAGTATGAGAGCAGTGATTTTGGACCACTAGATTCTATCATCTCTCTTCCGATTAATTGGAGGAGAGAGATGAGTAGAATCTAATGATCCAGATTCACTGCTCTCACGCTCTTACAGTTTTGTGACTTTGTCTGCTCCCTAACAATATTCTCTTGATCTCTGACTAGAGGTCGATTGAAAACTCAAGGTTTGGCATGAGGTAAATATCTTAATATGGTTCTTTAGGAGATTAAAGTATATATAAGTTGTTGATAATAGTGAAGGACTGAGTTAATTAGCTAATTGGATCTTGTAAAATCTATCTATTGAGGTACAAAGTTGGTGATATCATTGGGCTAATAGCATTGATAAATTTTTCATTTTGGCCTTATTTCTATTTTAGTTATTTATATTTGTAGTTATTCTAACACAGCCATGGTCGATCCCATGTCCGGGTAAATGAGGAGGGTTGTGTTAGGTAGCTGACGGCCAGCGTAAAACAGTCAGAGTCAACTTCCTAAATAGTTTTTTTTAAAGAATACTATTTAGGAAGTTGCCTTATGACAGTCAGATCTTTTCAACATGGATTTGAGCAAACATACAGATTTCGTTGGGGCATCCTCTACTTGCGATGCGTTGCATCGCTTGAATGCAGTGAAAAATTGGAAATGGCCACTACATCGCAGCCTGAACGTAGTTCAAAATTTGCAAGGGTTCTCGCATGAGGAACGCATGCAGGTAAATAAGCTAGTTCCGCTGCATCACCGCCTGGATGGAGTCCAAAATTTGCAAGGATTCTCGCATAATGGACGCATGCGAGTAAAAAATTTAGTCCAAAAGAGATTGCAAAGGAAGTTGCGGATTGGTAGTTGAAGTATTAGCACTCTAACTAACTGATGAAGATAGTGGATACGATAGAAAGAAGATGTCTTCAAGAGACTAAATGGATTGGAGACAAAGCAAAAAAGATCGAGAAGACAAGCTTTAAACTTTGGTACTCAGGTAAAAATAAGGGAAGAAATGGGGTTGGAGTGGTTGTTCATAAAGATTTGAAGGATTGTGTGGTTGAGGTGCCAAGATTCGGAGATCAGATTATTTTGCTAAAATTGGTGCTTGCAGAAGAAATTCTGAATATCATCTCAGTTTATGCACAGCAAATTGGTTTAGATGAAAGGACTAAAGAAGCTTTTGGGAGGATCTAGATAAGATTTTATAACGAATCCCGCAAAGAGAGATGATTTGCATAAGTCGAGATCTTAATGGACATATGGGAAAAGATACTTCAGGGTATGCTAGTATCCATAGAGGGCATGGTTTTGCGGATATAAATGAAGAGGGAAAATTCATTCTGGATTTTGTAACGGCATATGATCTTTTCATAGAAAACACTATATTCAAGAAGAGGGAGGAGCATTTAGTTACTTATAAGAGTGGCCCAACTAGAACACAGATAGATTATTTTATGTTGAGGAGAAGAGATAGGTTGTGTTGTAAGGACTACAAAGTAATCCAAGGAGAGAGTTTGACAACCCAACATCGCTTGTTAGTCTTGGATGTGCAAATAAAATGGCTGGTACAGAAAAGGAGGATTCCTAAGATCACTAGAACAAAATAGTGGAATCTCCCAATGAAGCAGTCAAGCTTCAGGGAGAAGGTTTTAGAAGACTTACCTTGAGATTGTAGCGGAAGTGCAAATGAGATGTGGGAGGCAGTAGCATCTTGTATCCGAAAGGTAGCCGAAGAGATGCTAGGCGAGTCAAAGGGAGGGGCTCCAAGTCAAAAGGAGGCTTGGTGGTGAAGTGAAGGGGTGCAAGAGAAGCTAAAAATTAAAAGAGCATGCTTTAAAGCTATGTCTAAGGATAGAACAGAGGAAACTGTCACAAACTACAAAATAGCAAAGAAGGAAGTAAAAAAGGCTTTAAGCGAAGCTAAGTCAAAAGCTTATGAAGTTTTGTATAAAAATATCGACTCTAAGGAGGGCCAGAAGGATATATTCAAGTTGGCCAAAGCAAGAGAAAGAAAGATCAAAGACCTTTCTCAAGTGAGATGCATTAAGGACGAGGAAGGTCACGTGCTTGTCACTCAGAAGGACATAGAGATTAGATGGGAGCAGTACTTCTATAAGCTTTTCATTGGGGAAGGAAATAGAGAGATCACTTTGGGTAATATAGCTAGTACTGAAAGTTACTTGAATTCTGCAAGCTATAAACGAATACAAAGAAAGGAAGTATAGGGGGCTTTGAAGGTTATGAGACCTAGGAAAGGTGTATGTAGAAGTATGGAGAGTTTTAGGTGAGCGTGGTTTGACTTGACTTATGAACCTATCCAATGTTATTTAGCGAAGCAAGAAAATGCATGAAGATTGGAGTAGTATCGTGGTGCCTCTTTATAAAAATAAAGGAGGCATTCAAATTTGTTTAAATTACAGAGGTATCAAGCTGATGAGTCACACTATGAAAATTTGGGAACCTGAGGTAAGTTTCCAAAGTAAAAGAAACCCAATTCAAATTCATGCCAGGTCGCTCAACTATTGAAGCCATCCATTTGTTGAGGAGAACAATGGAGATTTATAGAGCTAAAAGGAAGAACATCCATATGATCTTTATTGATTTGGAGAAGGCTTATGATTCTGTCCCACGAGAGATATTGTAGAGAGTTTTGGAGAAAAGATAAGTACTTGTCCTATACATTAACCTCATAAAGGATATGTATGATAAGGTTTTATCTTGTGTAAGGACCCCGTCTGGGAAGACTGACTATTTTGACATCAACATTGGTTTGCATCAAGGTTCAGCTTTGAGTCCATTTCTTTTTACTTTGATTATGGACGAGTTGACAAGGCACATTCAGGATGAGTTACCTTGGTGTATGTTATTTGATGATGATATTGTGTTGATTGACGAGACTAGAGATGGAGTAAATGAGAAGCTTGAGGTTTGGAGACATGCTTTGGAGACTAAAAGATTTCATATAAGTAGGGCTAAGACGGAAATATGGAGTGCACATTTGATGGAAGCAATGATGAAAGAATCGAGGTGAAGATTGGTGACAATAATATTCGGAAGAGAGATTCTTTTAGATATATGGGATCTATTTTGCAACATGATGGGGAAATTGATGGGGATATTACTAATAGAATAAATGCAGGCTAGGTAAAGTGGAGAGGAGCCTCTGTTGTTCTCTGTGATAAGAAAATTCTTTTAAAAATTAAAGAAAAGTTTTACAAAGAACAAGTAAGACCTGCTGTGTCCTATGGATCGGAGTGTTGGCCTGTGAATCATAGACACGTGCAGAGAATGGTTGTAGTAGAAATGAAAATGCTAAGGCGGATGTGTGGACACACGTAAAGATCGGATTCAAAATGATGCAATCAGAAAGAAAGTTGGTGTAGCTCCGATCGAGGATAAGATGCGAGAAAACCGTTTAACATGGTTTGATCATTTACAAAGAAGATCAGCCGATGCACCAGTTAGGAGATGCAAGTGTTGGGATGTTGAGCTGGCTAAGAGACGACGAGGACGGTCTAAGAAGTGTTGGAAAGAGACTATACGAAGGGATCTCAATTTTTTGGATATAAACCCGAGATTGACCCAAGATAGATATGAATGGAGGTGAAGAATCCATGTAGCCGACCCTATTAAATTGTGGGAAAAGGCTTTGTTGTTGTTTCAGTATATTTGTAATTCTTCTATATTTAGAAGTTCTATGGAGTTGTATTTTGAAATTCCCATCCATGCAGCTTTAGAGTTTCAAGCCATATGAGAAATCTTACCTCCTTGAATAAAATACATTCTAGTGGTTCTCTTATTTTTCTCCACATGCTATCAGATCAACGATCTTAGATTGAAGTTCATACCCTAGACATCACCATCACCTCTACCCTCGTCATCCTATCGCTACAGTGTCGCCACCTCTACCAACAAGCCTAGCATCATCGCCCTTCGAAGCAACTCTTCAGCACCGTCATCCACAATGTGGTAGCCCCATTGCTCCTTCCCCTACTGGCTTACGTATGGCCCACTACTGCTGCCCTTTCGCAATGTAAATGTGGTCCACTGCCGCCACCTCTCATTGGCATGTGGTCGATCCACCAGCTCTTCCCATCGATATCCTTGGCGGTTACACCACCCTACACCTAATGCTAGAATAGACTGATTTAAAATATCTTTGGCCCGCTCCCTGACTACGATAGCCACAACTCCAGTAAAAAAAACCTCATATCCACCTCTTCCATGTTGGTTCAAGGGACTTCTATTAAACTAAAGGGTGCAAGTAACTTTGTGCTCTAATCTTGGATCTTCAACGTGTTCATTGAGGGTTAGAGGAAGATCTATATTATGACAAAGGAGTCTCTTGCAGATAAAGACAAGGAATATAATTTCTGGATGCGTGACAACTTAATGGGATGGCGTCGATCTATATTATGGCAAAGATCTATATTATGATAAAGGAGTCATGATGTAGATGACCAACAGTGTCGAGACTTGTATTGCAACAAACCTCTTGTACAAGGAGATGTCCATGGATATGTTGGATGAACTAGCTCAAAAATATTCTCAATCGACGACCAAATCATGTCTCATAGATATCAGTGTTCTAAAAATTGATGGACTAGCCTGACTAGTCAGTCCGACTAGCATAGTCGATGGGGTGGTCGACTAACTATTAACTAATCAGTCAATAATCAGTCAACCAACTACTCGTTCCGATTAATCGGTCGACTAGTATGCCGATTTTTGTATGGAGAAATCATATTTTTATTTATGCTTTTTTAAAAAGCAAACTTATTCTAATATGCTTAATATTTTATTTAAATTAATTACATCTTTTATTTCATTATGATAGTATAGAAAATGTCAAAATCTATGTAAACATATAAGAATAAATGTATAAAAATAATTGTATATTTAAAATAATTAAAAAAATTAAAACTGGCTAAAGGTCGACTAAGTCTGAATAGTCACCTAGTCACCCAACTACTGATTATTCCTTAGTCAGTTACCCGACCGACCAAGTACCGACTAACAAAATCCGCAACCATGGTAGATATCTATATATGGATGTGGTAGGCTTCTCAAGGAGATTCCTCGCTAGTGGAATACTACCAACAGATCATTTATATAAGGAACTCGCTACTTTACTTTTTAGCTCGTCTCTTGTGCGAAACAGGTGATAGAGCTATCTAAGGGACAACTTAACAAGTTTCTTGTCATACTACATCCTCACTATCAGGCAGTGAAGGATCAATTCCTCACGTCATAAATTGTTCTCTCTATCAAGGTGACTTTTTAGCCGTATGACATAATTCCAAGCTTCTCTTGGACAGTTAAGTTGTATTCATGCTACAAATAGCATTGGTTTACTCGTAACACCCAAACATGGTGGTCGCTTCAATTCTTGAGGAGGTTGAGGTCGTGAATCTGGTTGTGGTCGAGGCCTCACACATCCTCTTGCACTCACCGCCACAAGTCCAACCGTTGTTCGTATATGTATTGCGCAAAGTTTAAAAAACCTCCACATGAAGGTTCGAAATATCGATATCCATATCGCATCGATCAGCTCAAAAGGGATATATCGAAAATACATTGGGATAGGTCGATCATATCAGCGGAAATGTCGAAATGGCATAAAATGATTTTTTTTCACAAATTAAGATCATCCAAGGTCTTAAAAAATAAATAACATACAAAGACGCATTTATTTACAAAAAATGAGGTCTATTTAGCACATCAATATAGTTGATTGATGATTTTCAGATATATTAGAAAGAAAATGATGAAATTCAAATAATAACAACTTAGTGACATCAAGGAGACGTATCTATATCGAATATCATATAAAGAAGCTAATGAGCATAATAACATATACGTATGCAGGAATTCCTTGATCAGCTCTAGAGTTGTTTCATCTGCATCGCCAAAAGGGGGCGAAGCCCCCCGTTCAAAATGGGGGTCTCGTTCCTAGCCAAAAAGAGGGTAAAGCCTAAAAATTGTATAAATCATAATGTTGAGATAATTATTTTTATTTGTTCTTTATTCATAGTTCTTATTTCTCTGTCTACTTTATGTGATTTTCCCATAGGACTTTTCTCATATATAAGAGAGCCCACAATGCATTAGACTTCTGTAGTTTACAACTTTCTTAGTTTCTCATAACCCTTGGCATTGTCCATCAGACTTCATGTGCGTATACATCCCAACAAAACGGGGTGATTGAACGCAAACACACTATTTGTTTATGTTGGGGAAATAAACTTGCTTGTCATTGAAGAAACCCTAGGGTTCTCTTATATAGAAAAAAGCCCTAAGTTTATTACATAAGAGGCACATGAAGGAAATACAAATAAGAAATAAATATAAAATGATACAAATATCTCAACGCTCCCCCACAAGATGGAGAGAGCATATAAGTCCATCATGCTCAGCTTGAAACATCTCTGAAATGTTCCTCTAGCCAGGGCTTTGGTGAATATATCAGCAGTATGATCTCCATTAGAAACATGGGAGGTGGATATGAGACTCTTCCGGATCATGTCTCTGGTATAGTGTCAATCCACCTCTATGCTTGGTTCGTTCATGGAATGCAGAATTACTGATAATAAACGGAGCTGCTTGATTGTCGCGTAAAAGTTGCATGGGAAGAGGTACCTCAACAGAAAAAGATGTGGTGGCGACTGAAGTGTGTCCGCACGGAGCGACCGGAGGTGCATGGAGTTTAAGGAGGCGACGACAGGGATGGCGACGTTGGCGATAGACGGGGAGGCGGGGTCAGCACTGCGAAGGAGGCTGGGGTTGGTGAGTGGGTGAAGGTTACGCATGCTAAGCCCGGGAAGCAGTGCTTCCGCTGTGGAGTGTGAGGTCATGTCGCCTACGCTTGCCGAGTGCCACCCCGGTGCTTTCTTTGTGGCAAGGTGGGCCATCGCATGTCTTCTTGCTGGTCTTCTGGTGAAGTTGGCGGTAACAGGAATCGCATGGGCTCGCATCGCCCGGAGACGCGTCGACGTGTTGAAGGGTCGCATGGTGTCAAGGATTCTCGTTCGTTTGCACAGGTCGTCCGCATGGGTGGTGCAACTTCGGAGAAACTGGCCGGCGGTCTCGACCCTGTGGGGGGGGGGGGGGGGGGACGCATCTCATTTTCGTTCTGGTTCTGACGTGGGGTATGGGTCGGGGGCTCTCCCCACTTTGGCGGTACCTATGCAAAGGAACTTGGAGGTTGAGGCTGTGGTGCGAGGGGAGCGTTTGCATGGCGATCTTGGAGGAGGGGACGTGGTGCGAGGGGAGCGTTCGCATGAGGTGTTGGCGGACGGAGTGTCGACGGAGGGTAAGGAGTGGTGTCGCATGGGGAGGGGACGTGGTGCGAGAGGAGGGGACGGAGGAGGGGACGTGGCGCGGCAGGGAGCGATGTTGCATGGGGTCACGCCTCCGGAGGGTACGCATGGTGTTCCTGTGGAGCACTTGGCTGTTGTGGGAGTTCTGCAAAGGCCTGGCGTCGGTTGGGAGGAGATTCGTGCGGCTACCCTCGGCTTCTTGGGCGATGACTTCTGTGGGGATTTCTTCATCTTGGATGCTTCTAGATGTTGTGTTTGTGGGCTCTTCCCGGAGCAACGGGAACCTCCTTTGCCATTCCGATGTTGCGGACGTCAAGTGGCGGCGGTTGCGGGTTGCGGATGGTGCGGCCACTCACGTGGAGGTTTGCGTGGCAGAAGTTCGGGGGGTGCCTTTTCTTTCCCACACGGTGCACGCCCTTTCCAAGGTGGTCAGCAGGTGGGGGCAAGTCCTCGCGGTTCTTGACGACGGCCTAGCACCGGGCGCAGATTGGACGTGTGCGGCTCCTCATCGAGTGCTCTCCGACGTTTCTCAAGTCTTTCGTTGGCAAGGTTATCTTCGAGAATATGACTCTGGGGCGCTGGACCTTCAAGCTGGAATTCTTCCTCATCTCGCCGGCGACGGCGCCGGTCTCATCACCGTCTTCCCCGGTCGCGCGCGGTGGCGGATCGGACTCAGGACCAGGGTATGACGGTTCGCCTTCTACTCGCCACGTGTCCACGTTCAGGGATGATTTCGAAGCGTCGCCAGGGGTGGGCCGCATTTCGGGGACGTCGTCTGGGGCCCCTCGGGACGCGCGTGCGGAAGATGGCAATCGCGATTTGGTGGCATGGGACATTCTCGAGGTCGATACGCATTCCACACTTCCTTCCCTTCTGTCGGCGGATTCTTTGCAACTGGATTTCTCGAGGCGCGTGTCAACAATCCCATCGCATCAGTATTCGGATCCGGTAACATCGAATCTTGGGCCCCTCCACGGGTTACGCCCGACCCGGTAATGATATCGAAGCCTCTGTTCTGGATAGCCGAGTATCTGTGTCCCCAGCCCATTGCTTCGGTGCCTTTCTCTTCCTTGGCCCATCTGGAGGAATTTCTTTCACCGCCAATCATGTCGCCGGCTCTGCCCATGTTCTCAGAGCGTTCCTCCTGCTACCTCGACGCCTGAGGGTGCTGCTCCGATTCTCTCCCCCTCATCTCAAGGGAGTTCATCTTCTCAGATTACGCCGGCAGGTGGAGGGTCTCCTGGGGTGTCTTCTAGCGGCGCTCTGGCATGCTCCTCTGGAAGAGATCTTGTATATTTGCTTGCGAGGAACTCTCCCCCCTCTCGTTTTAGTAAAAGCTACACTAGACGACGGCCTTCTCGTCTTGGAGATTCATTTCTTTCTTCTTGTCAGACGCTACGCGAGGCAGTGGCGGAGGCGGCAGGCCTCTCTCCAATTGGGGGACGCTCTCTTGGTGATTAATGAAGTTTTTATTAAATTATAGTCGTGGTCTAGGGGACCCTTTTGGTGTTTAATGAATATTTTATCCTGGAATGTTCGTGGTCTTGAGGATCCTGATCGGAGGCGCGCTTTGGGGTCGCGCATTTTAGAATGGGAATGCGACATTGCTTTTATTCAAAAAACAAAATTGTCGGCGGTGGATGAAAATATGTGGAGGTCCTTCGGTGATGGGAATTTGGATGCCTTTCGCTCGCTGGATGCGGATGGCGCGGCGGGCGGGATCATTTTGGCTTGGCGGTCGTCGAGATTCTCCTTCTCCTCTATACGAGTTGGGAGACATTCTATGTCTGTGGTTTTGTCCAGATACGATTCTAATGCTTCAGTGGCATTCACTTGTGTCTACGCGCCTACTTGCCATGTCACTCGCAGGGAACTTTGGGAGGATCTGCGTGAGGAGGCTCAGGCCTTTGGGGACACTCCCTGGCTGTTGGGGGGCGACTTCAATGTCACCTTGCTCTCGCATGACCGTCCTCGTGATCGCGGAGGGCAGGATCCGGGATCATTGGATTTTATGGAGATCATTCGAGACTTGGCTCTGGAGGGGCTGGTGCCCAATGACATTACTTACACTTGGAGGAATAATGCTTCCAGATCGCGGATCGACAGATTCTTGGCGAATGTTCGCTTGATGGAGGTCTTTCCGCTATACGTCGTGTCATCTAGACCGCGATCTTTCTCTGACCACAGCCCCATTATTTGGGATTCTGGGGAAGATCATCGTCCTCGCGGCCTCTTCCGTTTCGAAAGATGTTGGCTCCTGGAGCCGGGCTTCAAGGACCTGGTGAGGAATCATTGGGCACAGTCATCGTATGTGGGTAGTGCAGCCCGTCGCTTCGACTAAAAACTCTCATCTCTCAGGAAACTTTTGGCGTCCTTTAAGAAGGATTCTCGTCAGGCACGTATTGCCGCTCGAAAGGAGGCTGATGACGTAATTATGCGGTTGGATCGCGTGGAGAACGAGAGGGATCTACGTCCGGAGGAGTTGGCTGAGCGTGCTGCGGCTGCTGATTTGGTTAGGGCGGAGGACAGGAAGAGGACGATTGAATGGCGCCAGCGTTCGCGATTGCGGTGGATTAAGGAAGGGGATGCGAACACTGCTTTTTCCACAGGGTTGCCAGTGGTATACGGCGCGCAAATTCTATTTCTTCCCTTTTGGTCAGTGGCTCGCTCATTCAGGGGGAGAAGGAGTTGGGCGAGGCTCTGGCGGCATATTTTAGGGGTGCTTTTCAGCGCCAACCAACGCGGGTGTGGTGATGGTCTGGGCGTGGGCCCTCTACCCTCTCGCTGTCGGATGCAGTGGCACTAATCAGGCCCTTTACTATGGAGGAGCTCAAGGGGGTTGTCTGGGAACTCAACATGGATGCTGCACTGGGTCCTGATGGCTTCCCCGTGTCTTTTTACCGGGAATTCTGGGACGTGGTCGCTAATGATGTCATGGACGTCGCGCTCGATTTCTGTGCGGGTGACCGTGGTTTTGAAAAAATAAACAGGGCTATTATTGTACTTATTCCAAAGTCTGCTTCGGCCAACCGAATTGAGGAATTTCACCCGATTTCTATCTCCAATGGCATATATTTAATAATTGCAAAGGTTCTCGCCAGGAGGCTCGCGCCCCTTCTCGACTCACTCATTTCGCCTTCACAGGCCGCTTTTGTTCGTGGAAAGCAAATCACCGAGTGCTATGCGGTGGTCTCGGAGATTATCGACGCTTGGCGCAAAAATTGTACGAAGGGGATTCTATGGAAGATTGACTTTGCCAAGGCCTACGATACCCTTGATTGGCGATTCTTGTGGTCGGTCCTTAAGAGGAGGGGGTTCCCTACGACTTGGATCTCTTGGGTGCGGCGTTGTGTGACCACGGCTTCCCTGTTCGTTCTCCTTAATGGGTGCCCGGCTGGGGGCTCCTTCCAACCTCGGAGGGGGGTGCGACAGGGGTGTCCCCTAGCTCCCCTATTATTTGTCTTGGCGGTGGATGTATTGCCCCGTATGATTGATGGTGTGGCCGCGGCTGGCCTCACGCACGGCTGCTCCTTTGGTCCCTATCATGTTCCACTTATTCAGTATGCTGATGACACTATCTGCTTTATTGAGGGTGGAACCTCCAATGTCTCGGGTATGGCTACTACCATACAATTATTCAACGAGATGTCGGGACTCCTCATCAACGGGAACAAGTCCAAGGTCGTTCCTTTCGCTATGCCGCAGGAGGAGGTCGTGGAGTGCGGCAGGCTGCTGGGCTCTTCCCCGGGCGGGCTCCCTTTGAGTATCTTGGCTTGCCTTTGACGGTGGGCCGCACCCGGATTACGCGATTGGAAGGCGGTGGTGGAGAAGATGGAGGCTCGTTTGGCCGGGTGGCGCGCAGCTCTTCTATCCAGGGGTGGTCGGTTAGTTCTACTCAAATCCGTTTTATCATCGATCCCAATATATTTCTTATCTGTGCGTGGTATGCCAAAGGGGATTCGGGTGCGGTTGGAAAGGTGTATGCGGGGCTTCCTTTGGGGAATGAAGGGAGAAGGGAGAAGGGGGTGCATTTGGTGAGTTGGGCTGAGGTTACGCGGCCGAAGCGGGAGGGGGGATTGGGTGTGAGGCGGCTGGAGATGGTGAACGATGCCCTTTTGCTCAAATGGGTTGCTAGGGTGTGGGGTCGGGAGGAGAACTTCATGCTGAATTGTCTGAGGGAGGCGATGGGGGTCGACATGATTTCAGTTTCTCGCGGGCGTCTTGAGGGTCACACTTCAACCTCTGTGGCGTGGTGTGATATGGCTTTTAATCGCAACAGGTCCTTTAAGCCAATGCTCGGCGATGGAAATTTGTTCCGCTTCTAGACGGATGATTGGACCGGGAGGGTGCTCTCCAGGACTTGTACCCTCGATTGTTCGCGTTGGTGGTGACAAAGACGCTATCGTGGCCTCCTGCTGGGACGGTGGCTGTTGGTGCCCTATGATTGCTGCTAACTTATCGGACCAGCGATTGGACGACTTCATCTCCTTGATGGGTACCCTCACGGATGCTTCCAAACCCACTGTGGGCCGTGATCATTTGGTTTGGAAGGACGGATCATTCTCTTCCAGGAAGGCGTACCGCGCTCTTATTACTCCTACTGTGGGGATGACGCTACCTTCTTGTGTCATTGTAGATTCTTCTGGGGGACTCAAGCTTCCGGAGCGGATTGGCATATTCCTCTGGCTCCTTCGGCGTGGTAGACTGTTAACTAGAGACCGTTGTGCAAGTATGTTTTCCAATGTTTCGCACAATTGTGGTCTCTGTGACACGGAGAGGGAAAAAATCGAGCACCTCTTCTTTCATTTGAACGTGTTCGTGCTCTTTGGGAGGACCTGAGCTGGCTGAATTTCTCGAGCTTTGCCTCCTTCTGCGACAGCTTGGTGAATTCTAGGGCCGATCTAGGGCGGAACTGTTGGACCCGATTGCACGTTTATGGAGCATCTGGTTGGGAAGAAACGACACACTATTTGCTCGACAGCGATTCTACAGGGAGAATATATGTATCACGGCAGCGCGTTTTCTTCTTGATTGGTCTTCTGGGTAGCGTGATCTACTTTGGACGGGGGGTATCTCTCTTGGATACCACCCGGTTTTTGTTTAGGGCAGCTTCTATTCTTTTCTCTTGTAAATACTTTTTAATCTCTTTTGTAATACATTGGGGCGAACACCGCTGAGTGCTTCCCCTTTTTTGAGCGTCAAAAAAAAGAGGTACCTCAACAGCAAGATCAGTCAAATCCGATCTAACCCACATCATCTCTGTGCTCCCTTGAGCCATGGCTCTAGACTCCGACTCTGCACTGGATCTAGCAACCACTGTCTGGTTCTTGCTTTTCCATGACACGAGTGAGTTCCCAACAAAAATTGTAAAGCCAGAAGTAGACTTCTTGTCTCTAGGGCATCTTGCATAATATGCATCCGCACAAGATGTCATGCACCTCTGCTGAATAGGAAAATCAGTACATGATGAAGTCTTCAAATATCTCAGAATCATATAAACAGCATCCATATAAACCTTCCTGGGCTACACCATAAACTAGCTCACATTGCTTACAGCCAAGGCCTTAAATGTCGGTTTCGGTCACCATTTCGGTATCGACCCAAAACAGAATTTCGGTGGAATTTCGGTGGGAATTTCGATCGGAATTTCGGTCATTTCGGTCATTTTTTGTACTAGGACCCCCATATTTCGGTCATTTCGGTCGTTTCGGTCGAATTTCGATTTCGACTGGATATCGATATTCGACTGAATTTCGCTGAAATTTGAGGCCATGCTTACAGCAAAGGATATGGCTGACCTGGTAATAGTAGCATAGAGGAGCTTCCCAACAAGCTCCATGTATATCCTCGTATGTACCCCCTCACTGTCATCATCATATAATCTCATGCTCGGATCCGTAGGGGTAGTAGCAGGCTTGCACCCTGTCATCCTTGTCTTGAGCAGAAGATCAGTCACAAACTTCCTCTAGGTCATCACAAGACCACTATGATTCATGGCGAGCTCTAATCCAAGGAAGTAAAGAAGACTACCAAGATCCTTAGTCATAAACAGCTGACCTAGGAATTCCTTGGTAGCTTGAATGTCTTGTTCATCATCACTTGTAATAATATCATTAACATAAATCAGAATGGCAATTGTACCTCTCTATGTCCTCTGAACAAAAAGTGAATGATCCGCAGTGGACCGCGCAAAACCCTGATGCTCTATCAACTCGGATAGCTTATGGTACCAAGCTCTTGGACTCTGCTTCAGGCTTCGTTGTGAAGCTTACACACCTTCTGAGACTCCCCCTTAGCAGCAAACCCTGGTGGTTGTTGCATATATACCTCCTATAGATCTCCATATAGAAAAATATCTTTCACATCAAGTTGGCAAAGAGGTCAGTCCCAAGTCATAGCAACTTATAGAAGAATGTGCAATGTCGAATATCTGGCTATTGAGGAGAAGGTATCCTGATAGTCCATGCCACAAGCCTGGGTGAACCCACGTACTACAAGCCTTGCATTGTAACGATTAATACTGCCATCTGCGCATTGCTTGACCGTAAAGATCCATTTGCACCCCAAAACAGAGGCTGTCTGGAGGAGCAGAAACAACAATCCATGTACCATGACACTGCAAAGTGACCATTTCCTCCTTCATGGCAAGTCACCAACTACTATCCAGTACAACCTCCGGTATGTCCGTGGGATAGTAACAGTAGAAAGTCCTACGACAAGTCTTATGTACTCCTCTGAAAGATGATCCAAGCAAACATGAGTAGCTAGGGGATAAGTGGCATGGTTACACCGCGGCTTCCTCAAGGCAATAGGTACATTAAGATCATCTGCCTCTTTGTTCTCCGGTATCAACTCCTCATGTACAGTATCATGTGGTATAAGCATATCACAAGTTCCATCAGTAGAAACAATGTATTCAGTACATACCTTAGGTGTGGCTGGATGACGGGGAAGGCACATGAGCAGAGGGGCGAGTAGAGGACCTGCGAACATAAAACCGAGGCAAGGAACCTTGTCAAGGTAGATGGAAGTAGAGTTGGAGGTGATGGTGGAGATGACTGTGACTCTACATGAGGTGGTGTTGGTGGAGATAACGGAGGTGGTAGAACAAAGACATTCTCTCCTGAGTCGGAGTTAAACAACATGTCACTTGTAGGAGAAAAGTGCATAATAGACTCTTTAGAGTTATTATATCATTTATGTTTGTAACCCTTCCGGCTCCGTAACCTCTCGTGACCCTTGTACTCCCTAAGATTTCTCTCTATATAAGAGACCCTGGATCTATGGAATAAACATCTCATTAGTTCCTCTTCTCAACATGGTATCAGAACGATGATCCTAAATCGAAGCCTAATATCCTAATTCCACCGCCGCCACCAACCCTCTCTCCACCGACAAGGAGAGAGGGTTGGACCTCCTGCATCGCTCATGTATTCGACGGTCTCACGCAAGACAGTCCGAGTCTCCAGCAACACCAGCTGCCACCTCCAGCGGCACCTAAAGTGTTGCCCAAGGCTCTAGCAACTCCAGCCGCACCTCCTGCATCCTCGGCATCGTCCGGAGCCCTCCTTCCTACAACCACTGCTTCAACACGACGTGCCGAACTTGATGTTACATATTCTTTATTCTATCAAGTATGGGAGAAATGTGGAGTCATAGATGATTCTTCAGGACGTTTGCAGCCCTACCATGTCTGACAGACCAACACTCCAGACTACTACTCAGATCATCCGTCTTCACCGAGCATCGACTTCTTCGTCAGGGCGTAAACTTCTTCTTTACGATCTGACTACTACTCCGCACTGGACTTCTACACTGATTCTTCTCCAGGCACGACAAAGTTATGTTCCGGTGAATTGCAGGCACGACAGAGATACGTCCTGGTGACATGATATTGCAGCGACTCTATAGGCATGACAGAGATACGTTCCGGTGTCCTGAAAGCCGCAGAACTGTCCTCGAACAAGATCTTCTACCAGCAGTGGACATATGTTCTTATGATGCATCATGTGAAGATGTGGTGTATACTTTTTCTTTTTGTTACAACTTGCAGTTTTCTCAGCTCGAGCTTGAGGGGGAGTGTTAGAGTTATTATATTTACATTTATTTTTGTAACCCTTCGGGGCTCGGTAACCTCTCGTGACCCTTCGAGTTTTGTAACCATTTGTGACCCTTCGAGTTCTGTAACCCCTATTGACCCATCGAGTTCCATAACCCTTATACTCTCTAGGATTTTCTCTCTATATAAGAGACCATAGATCTATGGAATAAACATCTCATTAGTTCCTCTTCTCAACAGACTCAAAAAATGTGGCATCAGCACTCACATAATACTTTCTCCCTACATGATCATAACATATGTACCCTTCGACGAACACTCATTTGACAACCTTTGGAGAGAGCTTGTCAAGACCACGAGTAAAATTGTGGACAAAGACCACAGACCCGAAGGTCCTAGGAGTAAGGGATAATAGGTCCTTCTCGAGAACACAATCAAGAAAGGAACCTTTTATACAAGGACCGTGGAAGGCATGCAGTTCACTAGGTAACATGCGGTGAGGACCGCATCACCCCAAAACGAATGAGGAGCTCGACCTTGAATCAAAAGAGTCCTTGTGACATCAAGAAGATGACGGTGTTTGCATTCAGCAACATCATTCTGATGTGAAGTGTGCATAAGAAGTCTGGTGAATAATACCAAGATACCTGAGAAAGGCATACAGCTTTAAAGTGGAAAATTCCAAAACATTATTAGTGAGAATAAACTTCACATTAGCAGAAAAAACATTCTTAATTTCAATAAGGAATGATTTGATGACATGACTAGCTTCAAACTTATTCTTTAACAAGAAAACCCAAGATAATATAGAAAAATCATCCACTCAACCATATAGAACTGATGTCCCTCGTAATCGGGAACACATTTGACACCCCAGATGTCAAAATGAAACAACTCGAACGACTGACTCTTGTGACGACTCGGAAAAGAAGAATGATAGTGCTTTATAAGCTGGCATGCCTCACAATCAAAGGTTGGTACGAGTAGAGATCTGAGGGAGAACATGACACAGCTTCTTCAGAGGAAGATATCCATAGAGAAGATGTCACATGAAAGGAGAAACGACGCAGGAAGGAATGGTAGCAGCACCAGCACACAGAGCTATATCATTTTGTAAAGTCTTATCTGCGCAAGGCCACATCCAATCACCATGTATGTATCTCCTGAAACACAAAAGAAGATGGATCAAATATGGCACGGCAATGTAGATCTTTAGTAATCTGACTAATGGACAAAAGATTCATCTGAAATGTTGGAGCATGTAAGATATTCTGCAGGCGCATAGATCGGGCTAGGATAATATCCCCCTGGTCAACAATGGGTAGATGAACCCTATTGACAATCACCATTGATCTACCAGAAAGGATAGATCTGTATAAACTAAATTGAGCTCGATCTCTACATATGATGAGACGTTCTTGAATCCATGATCCAATCAATCAAATCTGAACTGCTAACAACTAGTAAGTCTATAAGCAATACCTGACGAACTCGTAGAAGCTCTAGCAGCAGTTGCAATATATGAAGATCATGTAGCTGGGTTGGATGGCCTAGTCATCATCTCTCTCAATCTAGAGACAATATCATCAAGCCTTGCATTATGAGAAGGAGCTGGAGTCGTCTCAGTCTGCTCAACTACATGAGTAGATGCAGGATACCCATGCTTCAAATAGCATGTTCTCCTCCGAATGACATGAACGGTGGTCGTGTGAGCATGGGTCAAGTTGATGTCCTCCTCCTCGACCACGGGATCCTCGCCTGCAAAACTATGAAGTACCCCCTCTATCGTGAGAAGTTGTCATTGCAGAGGGAGTTTGAGCCATAGCTATGGAGTCGCTCAAACATGCCTCGAAGATGTGAGAATGGGCATGAAGAGGCCGACCATTCTGCTTGGTCAAAAAAATGTCATATTGTAATTGGAGGATCTTGCTCTCATTCTTGGCTTTCCCATATGTGTCAGCCAAGATGTCCCACATAGTCATGGATGTGGGTTGATTGACAATGTCGTTGGCAATCTACGTGGTGAGCGTCCCGTAGAGCCAAATCTGTGCATAGGAATCATCTTGCTTCTAAGAAGTTTTTGTCAGCTCAAAATCAGTCAAAATGTGCTCCTTGTTATCACATTGCATAAGGGTGTGAAACTACATGGACCACAACTCATAGTTGGGCACATCCATCTTTACGATGGGAGTCGCGCCTTTAAAGGCACCGGACAACGAAAAAAGTCACCATTGTTCTCTGATATGATCAAGATTACCAAAGATCCGGAACAAGCTGTGGAGTAGACTACTCTGAGTGAGTCTACACAATCACATGGAGGATTGGTTGTATGTGTAGATTTATGCAACCATCCTTTTCAATCTTGTCGTAGTTTAGGGTCGAAAAACGTGATTTATGTGCTCAAAAATTACGCATCCCGATTGAAATCAGACCGTGGGATGTACAGAAATCGGTCATACAACTTGCAAATGGAGACCCGAAGAGATGTCTCGAAGGTCCGATGATGCGGCAAGTGGCCCGCGCGGCCGGCAGGTGGCCTAGAGTGCCCAGCTAGTTGGCAGACGACGGCCTGCAGGGATGCAAGCGGTGGCCTGTGGCTGGCCGGAGGGGTTGGTGACGGGCGAGGGGCATAGGTGGGGTTAGGTTTTGGTAAGATATAGGAACCCTAATCTAGGACTGTTGCTCTGATACCATGTTGGGAAAATAAACATGCATGTCATTCAAGAGACCCTAGGACTCTTTTATATAGCCATGGGTTAATTACATAAGAGGCGCGTGAAGGAAATAAAAAATAAGAAATAAATATAAAGAGATACAAATATCTCAACAGTTTACACCCATTAGTTTGCAAGGGCTTTAATGCAGACATTGATGGGAGTCAAATAGCCATTCATGTACCTTTAACTACATGGTGAATCGCATGCCCTCGTATGTATTAGGAGAGAAGATCTCAATCTTGATTGGCTTTCCCGAGAAGGATCATTTCTCCCTCACTCCTCGTGTATGTGGGTCAATTGCCTTTGTTCATCATACATCTCATGGCCATGACAAGCTCTCTCCTAGAACTATCAAGTATGTCTTTGTTGGTATTCCATGACTAAGAAGGGATACCGTTGTTTTGATCCTATTCGACGCAAGTATTATGTTAGTGTCGATGTCACTTTCTTTGAGTCTACTGTGTATTTCTCTCCAAGTGATAGGTTGCTTTCTTTGAAGTCTGCAGAAGAGGTATACATGCCTCTTTCTCCAAATTTCGTCTACCACACCCATGACTCTTCACCACCATGATACCATCCTCACCACCACCACCTCCTCCACCGCCTCTACCAACATCATCTATCTTTTTGCCACGGGTTTACATGCGGAGATCTTGTACTCATGAGCCTCATCCATCATCCAGCACGCCTCAAGTATGTTCTAAACACTTGAGTTCTATTGACGGCACTGGTGATTTGCATTTACAGCAGGATGAGCATGTCTCGGTCACTGAGGTCAGTGAGGACCTTGGCGTGCCCTTTGCCTTACAGATGCAAAGGCGTGCATGTACGACATACCCTCTTGCTTCCCATGCTTCTCTTGTGCATCTCTCAGACGAGCTTCAGAGGTTTGTTGATGGATTATCTGTCATAGATATAATATCAAGACCAGAGAAAAATGCAAAACAACAAATAAATAATTCAAAAATTAAAATCAATTGATATTGAGCAATATCTACCCACGTCGATGGTATTGATCGATATCGACCGATATCTAGTATTTTTTATTGAAATTTTTTATTTTAGACCGATATGAGACGAATTATCGATATCCCACCGATATCTCGTGAGATATCAAGCGATATCCTAGATATCCATATACACATGAATATCGAAACCTCCCCTCGAGCCAAATATATAACGATATTTTGAGTCATGCTCCACAAGCCAATATGGTTGATTTATCTACGCCAAAGATAACTACTGATCAAGGACAAATAGGACAATTGTCCAACTTTTTTGTTACAAACTACCATAGGCTCATGCATCTTCTACAGAGCCCTCCTACATCTGACTATACTCACATTGCGAGCATGGCTACTATCTTAGGCAATGGTCAGGAAGGTGGTATGTGGTATTCAATCGGAGGGGCCACTGCATAGAGAGTATGCGGTATGCGGGAGAGTATGCGGGGAGTATGCAGTTTTATGCGGTTTGGTTTTTTTATTAAAAAATGAAAAAAATTAATATCATGTTAATATCCTCTAAATATTATATTCTTGATTATAATAATAAAGAATTGAAGGTACAAGGAACAAAGCTATTAGGATAACAGGGTCAAGTGAGCAAAAACATCAATTGAAAAAGCGTTAAGCCGGATGTCCGAATTTAGGTTAAGGTTTTAAAAAAAGTTTATTCAAAAATCGACCGCATAAATGGCCGCATATACGGTATACTCGGCCAAGTATGCGGCCTGACCCGCCTAGATGTTTGACCATACTCAGTGCGCCAAGGCTTCCGAGTACGAGTATACGGTCGAGTATGCGGTATACTCGGCCGATTTCCTGAACACTGATCTTAGGTACAATAGCAACATCGATAATTGATTTTGGAGCATCTACTCACCTGACTGGAGAAGGTAGCCTTCTTACTTCTCATAACCTTGATCCACTGTGAAGTTTGTTTGATTGGTCAACAGTGCATATTTAGTGATCATTTTGTTGGGACTATGGAGTTAGTCAAAACTCAAGATCTCCAAAATCTTGTGTACTCTTGAATTTTCTTTGAGCTTACTATTTAGACATAGACTATGTTCGGGGCTCAACTACATAGTGATTTTTATGATTGTTTTTGTTACTTTCAGGATTAGGAACGACGCAGATTTTTGGTGGGGACCAATAAGAAGAATGGGATATAGTACCTCAACATTCTTGTTGATTCCAATTTTCCTGGTGCTATCTCCAATTCTGCTAACACATTGTTATGGCAATTACGTATTGGCTACACATCCACGACAACTCTCTCAGATGATTCATAAATCGACTTCGTTGCATGGCCTCAAATCTCAGCGAAATACGGTCGAATTTCTGTCGAATATCGATATCCTGTCAAAATCGAAATTCGACCGAAATGGCTGAAATGACATAAATATGAGGGCCCTAGTACAAAAAATGACCGAAATGACCGAAATTTCGATCGAATTTCGACCGAAATGATCGAAATTTCAATCGAATTTCAACCGAAATTCGGTTTCGATCGGTCACCGAAATGGTGACTGAAACCGACATTTAAGGCCTTGCTTTATTGAAAACTTTTGAATGTGAAGCATGTCAATTTGGTAACATCATAAAGCGACATTTCCTCATAGAACTAGACCTCGTGGTTCCTCACCTTTTTCATTAGTTCATTGTGACATTTGGGGACCTTTTTTGATCCATAATATGGGTGGTCACAAGTATTTTATTGTTTTTTAATGATTATAGCATATCTTCTTGGGTATATACAATAAAGGAATGCTTGGAATTAAATAAAAGTATAAAAAGTCCTTTTTAGAATTTAGAAAAACCTCCCTAAGCGCATTGAAATTTTTAGAAATGACAACACTCTTACATGTGTTTACCTCTTCAATTAACAATAGGTTAACTCCCTTCTCTTCTTTTTGAAGAAAGAAGAGGGTGGAGTCCCAAGATGGATCCATTGTAAAAATTAAACTATTGAAGATTATAATTTATAGTAAAGAGGATCTTGACTAATGCATGCCTTTGCTCGCTATGTTCTAGTACATTCTCATAATAGAATGACTGACCGTTAAAGATGAGATCATTTCCAGTATACCAAAGTGTCCAAAGATGAGCAAATGGCACCGTACAATTCTCCTGACAATTGCCACAGTAAGCCTGATTGAGTTCTAAAAAGAAAAACTATCGTCCATTCTCAACCACAGAATATAAGCACGTGTCCAAAAGCTCCTCGAAAGGGTGCAACTAAAGAAAAAATGATCTAGGATATCAATACCATAACGACACCTAGAGCAAGATTGGTTCCCAGATCGAAGAATCATGTCTAGATGATCAAGCCCCAACAGAGCCAAAGAAAAACCTTAATTTTATGATGCGACCTGGTCTTCCAAACTAGATCGCAAGCTCGTCTCAAGTCGCCGTGCAACACCTCTTGTGATGCCGAGAAGACCATGCATGCCTTCGTGACAAAAAAGGATCCATTGTCTAAACCCAACGATATTTGCCTTCCACAAGGTTGTCCCAATCTACCAGGTGACTAGACATGCTCAAGAAATCCTCCAACCGTTGCTCAGAAAGGTCGATCACAAATGGAGGAAACCATGTACCATCAGACAACGCATGCGCCATTATGGTATCACGGTTGTTGGTGAACGAGAAGAGCCTAGGAAAACAATAAGCAAGAGTGTCCGCAACAGTCCAATCGACCAACCAGAAATGAAACAGGTCACCGCAACCAACCATAGGACTCAACAAACTCATCATTTCTTACAGCAAACTAGCGATTCCTTGCTAAAGAGAAGATGGGGTTTGGGTTGGCGGCTCCAACAAGGAGGCCCTAATCTCGTAGATTGAACAAATTAGACTACAAAATAGATCATCGTTCTTGTCCCACAATCTGATAATCTCTTGGCTAAGACCTTGGCAATTTATGATACTTCCTAAGGCTTGAGACATAGAAAGTATGTTGTTGATCTTATCTATGAGACAGGCACGACAGATTGCAAACCTGCCACTACTCCCATGGATCCTAGCATGAAGCTATATAGTGATGATATAAAGGAGGTGGATAAAAGGATATATAGGGAGCTCGTCGAGAAGCTCCTATATGTGACCATTATCAGACCAAAATTTCCTTTGTCATGTGCAAAGTTAGACAGTTTATGGAGCAGTCGAGACATGCACATTAAATGTGGTTCACATGATTCTAAAGTATCTAAAGACATCTCCAGATACATAATTGCTCTTTAGCAGATGGACATCCCTCGCCATTATAGCATGTGCATATGCAGATTATGCAGGATGTCCCAAGGACAGGAAATCTACCTAAGGATTTGTAGCATTCATAGGGAGCTCCTTTGTGTCATGGAAAAGCAAGAAGCTGATTGTGGTTACCAGATATACTTTAGAGTCGAAATACAGATCCATGGCGTATGGAAGCACTGAGATAATGTAGGTCAGATCCATTTTGGCAGACCTACCTATTGACATCTCTTCACATGCATATACAATGCAACAACCATGCTCTTTTTATTGCCAACAACCATGCATCTACGAGAGGACCAAGGACATTGAGGTAGATTATCACTTCTTCATCTTTACTTCCTGCATCAACTAAGGGGAACAGACATCAAATGTTTTCACCAAGGCACTAGCCAGAGGGTCATTTCATAGGTGTTGCTCCAAACTGAGTATGAGTGACATCTATGCTCCATCTTGAGGGGGGTGTTGAGGGATACTTTATCTTTCCTATTTCATGTATTTTTATTTTTTTCATCTCTATTATGTAATTTGTCAAACGAGAGTTCTTGGGCCTCTTGATAATACAATTCATTATTCTCATTCCACGCAGTAAGATAAAATAAATGTCTAAGAAATGCAATGTTGAAGAGTGTAATGTTTCTTTTAGAGTCTTGAAGGATTGTAACAAAATGGCACCCAACTCAGTAATTTTTCTTTTTTATATTATATTTCATAGACTGGTAACTTCTAGTATTCATCAAGTGGAACCGGAGTTTGAACCAATATAAAAATCTCTTGTGCATTATAGTCACTAATTATTGAGGTCTCTCACGAATAATTTAATTTGATAATAGTTTTTTTGCTGTAGGATCATTATTCATTCCTCTATGTTGATATTTCAAAAAATTAAACTGAAGTTTATTTGACTTATTTAGGAAAAGGCTCGAAATCGAATTTAAATTTTGATTGTGTTTTCAACAGGGTACTTCAATTAGTAGATACATATGCACCAAATACTAATACATTAGACATTGTTTCTAGTCCAAGAATGGTACAAGAAACCAAGAAGAATGCTTGCCTGGTTTCTCATATGATGGGTTCTTGCATGGAAATTCTGCAACAACAAAGTATAGTCACTAGCCTTTGTAGTCCAAGAACATCTGAAAAACACAGGGTGCAAGCTCACCTGATTTCTCATCTAAAGGATTCTCACATGGAACTTCTGCAGAAAATAATATACTGTCACTCATATGTTAAAACAGGGAGAATACAAATTCAGCAATATAACAATAGAAACATGATTTGTTAAACATGAATGTTCCACGCAACTAAGGCAGTGTTTGGATTTGCATCAGAACTCTATATTGAAATATGTGAGGTGAGACTCAGCAAAGTTAGAATCTTTAGTTACTACCTAAATCGTGAAAGGACAAAGGAATCCCTTAAAATTTTCAAAAGCAGAAGCTGTTGTGGCAACTATTTTCATTTGGATATTTTGGCTACGAAAAAAAGAGCACAGACATCCCTTGCTTGTCACCTTTCAATTTTATGTCATTAAAAAATGCAGAATAAAACAGAAATCAAAATTTCGGTCATATATTGTTCTATCAAGCACCTACACGTAGCCTAATAAGTTGCATGTTATATAAACAAATAGATTTCTCCTCTGAAAAACAAACATGCAAGAAACTTGTAATGAGCAAACTCACCTGACTTCTCTTCCGATGGAGATTGTTTCTTGCATGGACTTTCTACAGAAATACAGTATGTTTATGACAATACGATACTCAAAAAGAGAGCAACATACATAATGCACATATAAAACGATAATAGAGAACTATAATTTGAAAGCATAAATAGAAACTCGGACAAATAATGCAAAGATTTCAGTGGGGAGAACATGGAAAACATTGGGACGTCTTCATTTGTATTGGAGAAAATTCATGTAGAAGGCAACAACAATAAGGTAAGTATGGCCTGCATGCAAACACCCTAGCTGTACTTTCAAATTAAACTATAACGTTAATGGTTAAAAAAGACTGTGGATCTAGGCCAGGATCCAGTTTTCCAGCTCATCATAATAATAAACCACAAAACTCCTCAAACCTGAGCATAACTAGTGTCTTGTAACTAACCATACAATATCAATTAGACACAGCTTGAATCAGAGTAAGATGAAATTGATTTTTTTTAAGAAAAAAGGGATTGCACCGTACAGGTGCATGCCTAAAAACTTCACCATTTATCACCAAAGATTATTACAAGCCTAATGTAAATATACACATATCAAGATTACAAGTTCCAACTCTCGCTCATCGCATTTGCATGTGCCAACACATTATCGACGTAGAAATGATCATGCCTAAAAAGTAAGTCATTTCTTGCCCTCTAAAGCACCCATATTACTGCCAAGATCCTCGTTCTCTCCTTCTCCATGTCGCTCCAGTTCGCCCCAATGGAGGACCAAAAATTTGAAGCATCGTTAGTACTCATGTCTCCATTACCAAAGCGGTATCAAAGCTCAATATAGCTGCCACAAGCGAAGAATAGATGATCATCATCCTCAACGGCGTCCAAGCACCTAGGACATTCCATGTCGGTCCCCTGGATGATGCGTGCAAATCTGTGTTTCGTCAATAATCTGCCTCTTCTAAAAAGTCATGATAATACTTTTACACGTGTTGGGACTTTCCAATTCCATATATGCTTGTAGTCAGCCAAGCATCCCCTGGTCGAAAGTTATGGGGCTCTTTCGAGCCATGTAAGCCTTTTATTAACCGAGTCTCACCCATCATGCCAGCACCAGCAATCACGATCGTCCATGGACCCAGCCACCTCATCGAGCTCCCTCAACATATAAAGAAGCTCTTGCACCCGTTGTTCCAAGAGCTCGGATCTAAACGGAAGAAAAAAGCTGTGTCCCTGTCATACATCCACCACCGAACAGCATGGATGCATCGCCAGTGCCTTCAGACGTGGAAATCTTGCACCCAATACACCACCTTCACTCCAGTGGTCTGTCCAAAATGAAAAGTTGCGCCATCCCCAACCACAGGCCTCGAAAATGGGTGAATCTCATGCGCCACGCTACATGTACCTCTCCAGAAAAAAGATGACTTCCCACCAAGGTCCCCTGTACTTGGGAACGATAGTCCATGCTCGTAAAATTCTCCTAATGAGGTTACACACCATGTCGTCACAGTCACCCCAAATACAGGTGACTCGTCTCCCGAGTAGCACTGTGTTCATCTCCTCCACATTTCGGACACCCAGGCCCCCAACATCCTTCGGGCACGACACCACCCCCCATTCCACCAAAGGGAATCCATCCGAATGGCCAACTGAAGACAAGAAGAAGTGTCTCATAATGTATTTGAACCTCTTCCTCACCCCAACGGGCACCATATTAGTGTCTCATGATGGACTCGAGACCAGTAAGATGAAACGGTAATGTCCGGTGCAAGCAAAATGCAACAATCAGGTTGCCATGTTCACTGCTAATAATCCTGCATTTCGTGAAAGGATTAAGCATATTGAGGTGGATTGCCACTATATACGTGACATGATCCAGAAGGGATTCATTTCTACATCTCATGTCAGCTCAGGAGACCAGATGACCGACATTTTCACCAACGCCTTACTCAGAGGATCATTTCAGAAGTGTTCATCCAAGCTGAGCATGATGGATATATATATATGCTCCATCTTGAGGGGGAGTGTAGAGATATATGTATTATTTCTCTATTTCAATACTTCTTATCCATTTTCTTTCCCTCTTATATACTTTACGTAATTTGCACATAGGTCTCTCCACTATATAAGAGAGCAAGGGGCTTATGGAATAAACAATTATTTCTATTTTTCCAACACTGTTCAATCATGTTTGTTCTTAAGGAGTATCATTCAGTATTATTTCCCATGAGCATACATGAAGTTCCAGAAGTTCTAGGGTTTCGTGAAACCCTATCAGCAAGCAACATTCAGGCACCAGATCTGCATCTTCTGTTGTAGACGCATCTCCCTCGCAGGAGATGTCACATCTTCCAGATCTGTGTCTAGAGTTTCAGTCCTTGCTCATGCCAAAGAAAAGATTCAGGCAATGGCGTCGCAACTCATTCGTTCTTCTTAAGCATCGGCGGTCTTCTCCAAATCATGTCCTTTGTCCTCCAAATCTCGACTGAGCGACATGACCTTTCTCGCATGGCACCTCCACACCGCAGCGAAGCACCACGGCGGAGGCGGTTCCCCCTCTCGGTTACCGCATCAAGACACGCGTGGAGCAGATCCTCCCCCTGCAGCTGCCTCTTGCGGTCTAGACGAAGGCGGCATGAGCCACAACTCCCTCTTCCAGGCAAGCCCCCCCCCAAGATACTCCACCAAAGCCTTGCGCACGATCTCCTCCTAGGCGGCTCAACTTGACATCTCCAGGCTTCCAGCAAGGCTAGCCCCCTCCCCCCCACCCCCCACCCCCACAATCACCGTGTACCCTCCAGGCGCAACCTTTCTCCAAACATCATCAGCAGGTGGCAGGCCCTAAGGATCCAAGCAATGCTTCAAGCTCCAGGAGACGCGCGGAGCCCCATCACGCGCAAATCCCAGGATACACAAATCCCATCGCATACGGAGCCCCATCGATGATACCACCTCTTCGCTTGCACGGGCGGTGCGATATTTCCTCCTGAGGCGGAGGCAGTTCTTTCAACTAGGAGGGGAACCCTAAGGTGTGTTGAGCATAGAGGGGGCCCGATACCCCTTTATTAAGGGCTCCGATCTGCTGATTTTTTAGGACGTAAGTGAGCCCTATCGGCGTAAAAAAAGGGGAAAAGGAAAAGAAAAGGGACTATGCTGCAGTTCAACCCAAGAAAAATATATGGGGGATTTTTTAGAAGGTCCAATAAAAAATTAATGGGGCTCATTTGCATCTAAAGAATTTTTTTTAAAAGGCACGTACAAAAAAGAAGAAAAGTTGTACGAGAAAAAATCGTACGAAAAAAATATTTCAAAAAAATGTGTTTTGAGGAAAAAGTACGTACAAAAGAAAAGTCGTGCGTATATTTGCAGAAAATGATGATTTAAAAAGAGAGAGAGAGAGAGAAAATGATTGAGAAAAACCAAAGAAAAATATGACTGCTTATTTGATTTTCCCCATTTTATTGTCTTTGTTGTCTTCTACCAACTTGATCGATGCTTGTCATGCCAACAAGTATGGGAGAAACAGGGAGTATTGTGTAGAGTCACAGGTCTGTTCCAGATTCAGATATCAGATTCCAGACCAGTTGTATTATTCAGACTCTACAGTTGTCAGATATTCAGACTCGACATCAGATTGATTCAGAGCCTTCAGTTTCAGACGCGCACATGTATGCGGTCTTTTCAGATGTGCACATGTTTGCCATCATTTGTCATGGTTCCCATCATTCTTATTTTAGGCCAGGGTTTTCATGTGATCCATAGGGACGCCAGAGTAAAGTATCATTCCCTATGCCATGTTGGCTAGGGTTTTCATGTGGTTCATAGGGACTCCAGAGTAGAATACCATTCTTTGTGCCAGATGGGAGAGACCCGATTTTCCGACGAGGAGACTTCTTCAGACTCCATTCTTAAAGCGATCGTGAACTCCAATACGAGATCCTATCGAGGTTCCTATAAGAGAGAACCTGCTTCAAGGTCCCTGTGAGAGAGACCCATCTTCAGATCTACGCATGATAATCAGCGATGCTCTTTTCGATCCTTTTTCAGAGATGGAGCAGTTGTCCACATTGTTGTAGTGGGCCAGAGTTCTCCGTGTAGAGACTCATTTTCAGTTGTAGTGATTCTGACAGACGCAGTACAGAGCACATACTTTTCGACGAGGAGATTCAGTTTGACTCACACTCCAGCCCGTTCATCCTCCTCACCTGCACAACATGAGAAGCAACGTCCTCGACAACAGCCGACAGTTGTGTGCATTGAGTTGATATTGTCTGTAGTGTTATGTAGCGTGAGTTGAGATTTCATTATGTTTGTCCAAGCTTAGCATTTCATGCTCCAGTTTGAGGGGGAGTGTTGGAGTATTTGTTCATATGTGTCACTTATGAGAGACATGGATAAATGGAACTCTCCATGAACCATTTACCCCATCCAAGTCTTTAGTCCCACATCTACCAGTTAGGAGATACAGAGACTCAGTGGGGGCTATATATAGACCCCTCACCCATTGTATCATGTGAGAAAAAGCAATAAACTATCAGCCCTTTGAAGCGTTCTCCCGTAGTTTCATCTCGCTCCTTAGGGAGTAGGGTTCCACGTTAAATCATGTTCTTATTATTTTATCCCTAATACGCTTCCGCGTCCTTATTTTCTAACAGTTCGCAATAAATATGGCAACATGGTTATCATATTGTAACCTCATAGGGAGAGGTACATCTATATATAAATATGCTAGCATTGCTTGAACCCACATCATCTACGTGCTCGCTTGTGCCATAGATCTATATTCGGATTCAACACTTGACCTAGCAACCACGGTTTGTTTTTACTCTTCCAAGAACCAAGAGAACCGCCAACAAATATAGCAAAGCCCGAAGTGGACTTCCTATCTTTACGACACATCCTGGCTAGTTTGCATCTGCACATGCTGAAATAGTAAGAGTTGCTCCTTTCCTAAATAGCAATCTTGCACCTGGAGATAACTTTAAGTATCTTAATATCACATATATATCATCCATGTGTACCTGTCAGGGTTGCTCCATGAACTGACTCACCCAACTAATTGCAAAAGAGATATCAGGTCTAGTGATAGTAACATAGAGGAGCTTTCCCACCAACTCTCTACATCTTCTCTTATCTACCTCATATGTATCATCATCATATAGTCTCAAACTGGGATCCATAGGAGTGGTAGCAAGTCGACATCCAATCATGCCAGACTCAACTAGCATGTTTCTAACATACTTCCTTTATATCATCATAAGAACTTGCTGATCCTTGGCAAACTCTAACCCCAAGAAATACCTTCGAGTGTCAAGATCCTTAGGGACAAACTGATGTCCGAGAAATTCATTTGCCCTTTATATCCCCTACACATCATCTCTTGTAACAAGTATGTCATCAACATAGACCATGATAACAACTGTAACTATGGGGGTTCGTTGTACAAACAGAGAATGATCTACATTTAACCTCTCGAACTCATGCTTTTCAATTAAATCTGAGAGATTTTGAAACCATGCCTTTGGACTCTGCTTAAGGTCATATATTGCCTTGTGAATATAGAGATTTTTCTATGTTCCTATGTACCTTTTCTGTTATTTCGTTTCCTTATGTATATCTTATGTAACTTACCCATAGGTCTCTCCTCTATGTAAGAGAGCCTAGGGTTCGCAGGAATAAACACATCTATTATTTTTCCCAACATGGTATCAGAGCGGCAGTCTTAGACTGGAGCTCGAGCATCCAAAACCCTAAACCCACCTTCCGCCTCCCTCTCCCCACTGACGCGCGCCGCCGCCGCCCGCGTGTCGCGCCCCTTCTCCCACGCACCACCCATGCCCGCGCACCGCCCCCGTGCGCTAACTGCTCGTGCGCAGCCGTCGCACGCCGCCGCCGCCGCACGCCACCCACCTGCACGCAATCGATGTGTGACACCCCTACGTGTCACCTGCACGTGTGTCGTTCCCAATGCGCCCCCTCATGCATGGTCACTTTAGGCGTGGCTTATCCATGTGTTGTACCTCCACGCATCGATGTAGGTCCCTTCGTTTGGTTGATGGATTTGGGTGCACAAGTCTACTTATGCATTCATATCCATATATGTTTGTGTGGACATTCATTCTTTAGTCTTCACAGCCCTAGCATTCTTCCTCTTGTGATATGTCTAAGAACAAAGCAGATGTATCTGCCAAAGGCGCTTTTAGAGTTTCATCGTCTATTGTCAAAATGGACGGGATAAATTATGAGCTCTGGGTTATGCAGTTCATGAGCCTTATGAAGTCAAATGGTAAGAGACATATTCTTACCGAGGAGCCGATGGAGAAGACTGGGGTAAACACCTCATGGGAGGCAGACGACGTATATGCCAAAGTTTGACTCTAGTACATTGACGATTGAGTTCGCCAATGACATGTTACATCAGCCTACTGCTAAAGCGATGTGGGATATCCTCGCAGCAACATATACTCAGGCGAGGAGTGAGACGAAGATCCTCCAACTCTAGCATGATATATTCACTGTCAAGCAAAATGGACAGCCCTGCATTTGATGTATACATCCTTGAGAGGGGTGTTTGAGAAGCTACATAACTTCATGCCTCTCACTACCATAGTTGTTGTATTCCTAGTTGCTCTTGATCCTGAATATGATGTCGCTTGCTCCCAGATCCTCGCAGATGCTACAATTCTGCCCATGGAGGAAGCTTTCTGTCAGCTTAACAGGATTACTGTTTCGTCTACTACTAGTAGCCAGACTTCTTCGGCGAAGGCAGCCTCCTAATGTAGAGGAGGCTCGTCTACTTTCCGTGGACGTGCACCCCGTGGTAGAGGGGGTCGAATCTCTCAACCCTGCACATTTTGTCATCGTCTCGGCCATTCAGAGGATACAAGTTATTCCAAGCATGGTTTTCTGTTGTCGGCCCAAGTAGCGAAACAGGTTGAGTCTCCAGCAGTTCCTACCTCAGATCATCGGTTTGATGACCTCGTGGCCAGACTGAGGGATATTATGCCTTCTTCCGCTTCACCATCTCAGGAGACCAGGGGCGGAACTAGCATATAGCTTAGGGGGGCCATGGCCCCTCCTTAATTATTACATTTCTCTTATATAATATTGTTAAATTTTGATATGGCCCCTGCTTATATGCTAAGTATATAAAAATAATGTCAAAGTGTATCACTAAATGCTCAATGTCTCACTGGCAAAGTGTTGCTTCCTACCACATTCGAACCTGGTTTCGAATCCCAATATGGCAACTTTAGTTAAAAAATTAACTTTTCTCACTTTATCTCTCTCCATCTTTTATTTTGTTTAGTTGGCCCCTCCTTGATAAAATTCCTGGTTCCGCCCCTGCAGGAGACCATTTAGATGTGGCAGCTTCTGCTTCTACTAGTACCTCTTCTACACCTAGCACCTCATGTAGTACTTATGCTTTTACATCTTATCGTGGATCTGAGATTACAAAGTGGATTATGGACTTTAGGGCAATACATCATTTACGTGGAGACAGACAACAGCTTGCATCTTATAAACAGGTTCCCCAAGGGAGAACAGTTGTGATAGCCGATGGGACTCATCCCCAATCACATGACAGGCGGAGATCACTTTGACGCCATCAATGCATTTACAGAATGTGCTACATGCTCCTGATTCTCTATGAATTAGTTTTCTATTAGTCAGATTACAAAGGATTTACACTATCGAGCTATTTTTGATCCATCATCTCTTATTTTTCAGGATATTCTTACGGGCAGAGTGATTGGTTATGGCCGTGAGCAGGGTGGGCTTTATCGCCTAGTTCGGACTCCTTATGCAGGCATATCCTCTCATTCTTCTGGACCAGTCTCTCTGTTCACTTGGCACTTTCGATTTGTTCATCTACCTCTTCAGAAGATGTGTCACATGTTGTTGCAGATTTCACCAAGTTCTTCCTTCCAGTGTGATGCATATCAATTGGGAAAGCATTATTGGTCTGCTTTTCCTAGTCGTCAGAGTAGGAGCAATAGCTCCCCTTTTGAGTTATTTCATGTTGGCATTTGGGGTTCGAGTCGTGTTCCTGATTACCAGAGACAGATTTTATCTTGTGGTTGTGGACGATTTTTCTTGGTTATCGTGGGTGTTCCATTTGAAAATAAGTCTGAAGCAGGGGATGTGATCGGAACTTTTATTAAAGAAATGTAGAATATTTTCTCTACCTCTATGAAATTTGTGCAGACTGATACGGCCTTGGAATTTTGTACTCATGCTCTATCCCATTTTCTTTCATCTCGTGGGATTATTCATTAAACATCTTGTGCATACACTTCTCAACAACGATGCAAAAATCGGTTCAGGCGGCCATTTAAACAACACTTCTCCCTTAGAAACCTAGTATAGGTACCTCATTTCCAAATGATGCCATGCAATTGAGATCACTCCGCCAAGGATCGCACCTCAACATAAATTTAGGGCCTATGCAATAAAAACATCTATTCTCCATTGAACTATGAACGTCATGGGGGATCCTCAAATAGGATAAAAGGCACACAATGTTGAAAAAGGACGATCTAGAACCAACCAACTCCACCCCCCCCCCACCTCAAACAACATGCATCGTGTTCTTGGATGACAGTTATTACCTAGCCCTCTCCCTCGTCAAGGTGTTGCCTAATCTCTGTCACCTCTAATATATCCACAATTGATCATGAAGATCAGAAATATGCAATTAGTATCGTAGTCTAATCAGAATTGTAACAGATTGCCATGAGTTGTTAGGTACATACATTTCCTTAAGCTAATTTTTTTATAAGGGTTTAAAAACATGTCCTCTTGAAAGGGGATTCAAAAAACAAGTTTCTTTCCATAAAAAGCATGTCCCTTCCATCCTGGATGTTCTAGAGAAACAAAATAAATAATCAATGTGCATACCTTTGTGCTTTTTAAAACACAGCAGTGAACAACTGCACAGATAAATTATAACGAAGAAAAGTCAGATACATGTAATTGTTCTAAGTCAACTCAAATAAAAGTAATATCAACCTTGCAAAAAACATGATGATAGCAAAGATAAAATCGTCCAGGTAACTAAAACATAAAGGTGGTTTTACATGTATGATGCATCAACTGGCACCTCATACTATATCATGTTCATCTAACACACTTCACAACTACTACGTACGAATTAAAAAACAAGAAAGAGATGTATATAAATGTTATTCTATAGAATTTAACTGAAGAGTTGAAAGTATCAGGAACAACTCATGGTAGATTTTGCAAATTCTTAGTGGCTTGGAAACAAAGAAGATACAGACGGCCCAACAAGTACAATTGCATGATAATGTTCTGCCTCTGGCTTGTATTGTCAGGAGTTTGAAAATGACGAGAGATGCATAGAAATCGGGGCCACATAAAATCAGCAGGCTTTTCAGTTTTTTCAAATCAGGGTCCATTATGCAATATGAATTTGACATAGCACCTTCCAACAAAATTTCGCATGCTTATGATCCCCTGATAATTGGTTACTTTCCTTTCTCGTTCAACTTCAAAAGGGTCTCAAACTCCGAGGCATACCCAAAACTAAAGATTTACCTAAAGTACTTTGGTTGGTATCAACAAAAGGAATCCCAGGTGCTGGAATTTTATTCAGGTTCAAGGGTTTTCACATCAATAGATAGTTAAAATTCTACTGCAATAGACTTTATCAAATTGCCTCTTCTACACTGGAATTATTGCCACATTCATCACAAATTGCTTTTCATGTACAATTGACATACAGCATCCTCTGAGATCATGCAATCTTTATATGGGAGCATCATTTGACCCAATTACATGTTTTTGCTTCTCTATGATCCCACCAATTACAGTCTCCGTTGAAGCTTCCTAAATATGAATCCATGTATACAATATCCACACTTTCTTGAGAGAATTTTAAATGGAAGATCCATAGCAGAACCACCACTCTGTACACGTGTTCATAATAAGCCCAGACCACCGACCCAGTAATCTGTACCGTATGAATGTGATTACCACCTCTCCTCCCACTAACCATTAAAAGGTTTTTTCAAGGAATCTTGGGAGGTGATGCGCATGGACGTGGAGGAGGTGAATGAGAAGTACAAGGAGGGAAACGCTATTTTTGATGGACTGACTAAGACTCTGATTTTCCTTATCTCCACATAGGAGGGGGCTCTAAAGATTGAGGATTATCAGCTCATTATTCTCTCAAATGCGAGCTATCACATTGTGGCAAAAATTTCTGGCCAAGAGACTTATGATATTGGGCATGCTGGTTAACCTTCTTCAAACAGCTTTTATGGACGGGAGATTTGCAGTATATGTGATGGTCATGGCATTTAAGATATTCGTCAACTAAAAGAGGAGACGAGTTGAGGTGAGGATTCAGAAGGTTGATTCCCTTCAAGGCGTATGACAACATGGTCGAGAAGTTACCGTATAGCTCATTGTGCAAGAGGGCTTTCTCGGACATATGTATTGCTTGGATTCGAGGGATACTTGGCTCATGGGGTAGTATGTTGATGATATACTGTTCCTCGTAGAGGGTGGTGTCAGGAACGACAAATGGTTCTCAACGTTAATTGATGTGTTTAAAGGGTATCTCGGTCTGTAGATAACAACAAAAAGTATGCGGTTCTTCCATTTAGGATGTCGGACGGGATGGTTGAGTTGTGGGCAAGGGCGCTGGGCATGCCCAGATGCGAACTTCCCTTGTCCTACTAGGGTATCTCATTGTGAATCAGATTGTTGCATATCACAGATGGAGGGCACTTCTTGAGAAGATTGAGAGAGTCGGATAATTGATGGGACATGAGCCTATCAAGAGAGGAATGTTTGGTGCTAATGAAGCATGTGAAATGAGTTATAACAGTTTTCCGTATATTTACCCGTAGGTTGCCATCAAGGATTAAAAGAAGACTTGAGAGTTGTATGCATAGGTTTTTCTAGACTACTTTCGATAAAATAAAGAAAAGATGTGGCTCTTATGGCCTCGAGTACCCTCTTCGGATCTTTTAAAAATGCGGTCTAGGGTCTTGCGATTCAATGAGATGAACAAGGCCATGCTCATAAAGTGGGTGACGACGACCTTGGAAAACCATGAGGATCTTATTTGCAGATTGATGAGGGGATTTGTTAAATCTATGCTGACCACTAGAAATGTAAGATCACCATTAGAGTATTCCGAAGGGATTTGTGTTCGACCATCTTAGTTATGCCTTTGCTTCTTCCCTTGATAGTTGATAAGGAGAGCTCTTTTAGATTTTGTACTCATAATTGGACGGTAGAGGATAATCTATGTGATGGGTTTTCCATATTGTTTACCTTTTCTCCAAACAAGAAGACAATGGTGTCTGAGTGTTGAGCGACTTCAGGTGTGGTTGGTGTGGTGTGGACCTCGTTGTTCAACTCAACCCCTTCAAACCAGTGAGTGTGGGACTTTATGCAGCTCCTGGGGGGGCTAGAATCAGTGGATGGCCCACGAGGGAGGGAGGATCATAGGACTTGGATGGATGGGGACTTTTCAATCAGAAAATTGTATAATGCTCTGGAGAGGCAGTGTTGCATTGCATGGGGATGGGGCCTTGCCAAAAGATTGTGACTGGTGTGGAAAGGGCCCCGCTCAACGTGGTGATTTTCATGCTGTTATCGCGGAGAGGAGGAGTGATGGCAAAGGTTGTCAAGGCAATATTCTTTATGTGTACGGATGAGATTTTCCCTCTTTTGTGAGGCACGGTAAAGATATTGACCATCTTTTTTCTAGCGAAAGATGGGTCAGAATCGAGGGGCTAAAAGTATTGTGTTTGGATGAGTTCTTGACCAGTTGCAGTTGGGATGACATGATGTATCATTCTGAAGCAGAGGGAAAAATTGTTTGCTTTTTTGTGGGTCCTTTGGACCAAAATGTGCTGGCTTTTCATGGAGAACAAATTTATGTTGGCAATGCTAATGCTCAGGCTAACGTCTCATATACTTCAAAAACCTTATCAGCAGCACCTTAGAGTAAATTGAAATGAGAAAACAACTACCATTCTTTTTTTCAAGAAAAAAGCAACCCCACTCTCTTTTTACATTAGGTACAAATTGGATGAACTCGCATTCTTCCTTCCCAAGCATACAACTAATTTATCTACTTGATGGATAAATAAATTCCGCTTTATAATCCCACCGCACCTTCTCTCCACCAGCCGAAAAAAATTTGACATATACTCCTACCATCCACTTTGGGCATATTTTCAGGAATTATAGATGACTTGCACATCGACACCATGCATCAGAGTGCGCATCGTAAAGGGAAGCACCTCGAAAACGGTTGTGCATGTTCAAAAGATAGACAGAAGATAGAGATAGAGGAACTTCTGGCCGGCGGAGCCGCAACACACTAACCGACTGAATAGAGAAGGGGCGGTGGTGATGGAGAGGAAGAGAAGGGCCTTCTTACTATGGGATGAGGCAGGAGGGGCACTTGTACTTGGACTGCGCGTCATTGCAGACCTTACACTGCCGTGAAGGCCCCATGATCGGTCCGTCCTCCCTCCTTGATGGCTTCCCTCGGGCGCTCCTTCGGCTTTTACGGCCGCAACCGAGATGCGGGACCGGTTTTACATAAATAGGGCGTTTTAAACTTTGTGAACCTGCAATTATAAATATAACCCCATCCTATCTTGATAGCTTAAGCTCATGTTACTTGTTAACTTAATGAACTTAATCTTCTTTATTTTTGTTCTTTTGTGTCATTTTTATATTTTTCCAAGTTATTCATATATATATATATATATGAGAAAAAGAATAATACGACTGGCACACATTAGTGTGTGTTCCCACGGCTATAATAATATTAAAATGTAAATCAAAAGTAGATCATGATCCATATTATCAAATACATATTGTATTAAAATTTCAAGCCATTTGAAGTTATGTAACTCATGCATCGGGTGATGTGGGATTCATCCCGCAAGAGTCGATGATTGTTTATTAATGCATTGTGTTGTTCACGCTAGGTGTTTGACGTTTATAACTCAGTGTGCAGTACACCCACCATCCCATCCGCACATATACTGACTTTCGACTTATGCAGAAAAAAGAAAGGTGAATGAAAAATGAAAGGTCATCCCATTTGCTCTGATACTCATGGGAAGACATAACGAAAGAGTCAAATAAATCATTCAAGCTGAATTCGAATCTCTTACGTCCCTCCCTGGGGATCTAACCTAGACTGATACCCCATCTGTCTTTTCTCCCCTAGTCTCGATGCTTGCACAAGGGCTAGATAAATCAACCTGATCCAATGGCTTACACTTGGGAAGGAAAGCGCCTCCTGTCTATATTGAAGACTAGATTATATTCGCGACTGAAGCTTAAGGAAGGCTACCCCAAGACCCCTGCAGTAGATATGATTTCTTTTACCCATGGTACCCCTGCAAGAGAGAAAGAGGAGCACAGCTAGCGTCAAACAAGGTAAAGGCAAAGCGTAGAAGGAAAGAGGGTAGTCCTTTGCATATGATGTGGGGGCATGTTGCTTGCGACAGGATTGAAGTCTCCCTGCTTGTTCACTTAGTCATCATTTTTCTCATCTCATCAGGTGGTATCTTGTGCTTGGCATGTCTGCTGCCACAGGTTGATTGAGTCTCATAGCTGCCAACAGATCAGAATTCTTCCACCCACGGTTGAGCTTAGGGAAGAAGGTAGGAATAGAGGCGGGCGTACTATTGTGCTTTGTCTGCTTTCATGGGTTGTGTGTGTCTCTGGGTGCATACTCTTTGTCATATATATATATATATATATATATATATATATATATATATATATATGTATGTATGTATGTATGTATGTATGTATGTATGTATGTATGTATGTATGTATGTATGTATGTATGTATGTATGTATGTATGTATGTATGTATGTATGTATGTATGGATGGATGGATGGATGGATGGATGCATGCATGGATGCACATATGTATGTATGTATGTATGCATGCATGCATGCATGTACGTATGTACGTACGTGTGTAGGTACGTACGTACGTATGTATGTATGCATGCATGCATGCATGTATGTATGTTTGTGTGTGTGAACTGAAAATATAAAAATATGTACATGAGTGGCTTTGTATATATATGCTTGGATTAAATTGTAAAAAATCAAACCTTAGTTTCATAGTACAATTGGGTCCAAAATCCGACCAACATACAGATCAAACCATATATTTTGAATCTTCAATTTTGAAAGTAAGTATAGATCAATCGAAGTTCGTATTTCCAATATATGTATCTTTAAAATTTGGTATATAGAAATCCACAAAAGGTGTATTCCTTAGAAAATTTGTGCATTGAATTTTTGACTTATTTTATCTTTTTACTCATGTTTTTATTGAGTTGATTCAATTAAAATCATGTCTTATGGAGTTAGTATGAGCTTGTTGAAAAATTGGGAAGACTCTATTCTTATTTAATCATTGTATAGATCAAACTAATGTGCCAAAGTAAATGTTCTTTTCTTGTTGCTTTTTGAATTTTCTTTTTTGGATTTATTCACATACTAATGTAGTGCATTTAACCCATCTTTTAAACAATTGTTTTGTAAATTATTTTTTTTAGATTTTTATACGCATTTACTCAAGAGACATAGCCAAAAAATGATCATTAAGACGATTAATCATAAATTCGTCAATGAATGTCTCGAGAATAGGAACATAATTGCAAGAGGGTAAAGGGATGCGATGGCATCTCAATCAGATAAGTGGGTTGCACATCATCAACAATCTTCTCCACAACCTCATCAATCTTCTCCACTTCCTCTACACCCTCATCAAACTCGCCAAGTAGGTCTTGTATAAGTCGTCATCACATCCCTATCCACTCCCTCTCCATCTATTCAATTCATGCCTTGCCGATGGCCTTGTACAGACCCTCAGCACTCTGCCTCAATAATGGTCAAGTATTGAACTACATGACGTGTCTTGCCAATGGTTGGTAAAAAAACTACCTGAATAGCTGATGAATATGTGATTCATCACTATAATTAGTCGAAAATAGAGCTTTATTCTGAGAAATTAGGTTTATTCACATGTTAATATCTAAAAAATAATGTTCATGCTTGTAAATAATTTACTTTCGACTTATGCAGAAAAAAGAAAGGTGAATGAAAAATCAAAGGTCATCCCATTTGCTCTGATACTCATGGGAAGACATAACGAAAGAGTCAGATAAATCATTCAAGTTGAATTCGAATCTCTTACGTCCCTCCCTGGGGATCTAACCTAGACCGATACCCCATCTGTCTTTCCTCCCCTAGTCTCGATGCTTGCACAAGGGCTAGATAAATCAACCTGATCCAATGGCTTACACTTGGGAAGGAAAGCGCCTCCTGTCTATATTGAAGACTAGATTATATTCGCCACTGAAGCTTAAGGAAGGCTACCCCAAGACCCCTGCAGTAGATATGCTTTATTTTACCCATGGTACCCCTACAAGAGAGAAAGAGGAGCACAACTAGCGTCAAACAAGGTAAAGGCAAAGCGTAGAAGGAAAGAGGGTAGTCCTTTGCATATGATGTGGGGGCATGTTGCTTGCGACAGGATTGAAGTCTCCCTGCTTGTTCACTTAGTCATCATTTTTCTCATCTCATCAGGTGGTATCTTGTGCTTGGCATGTCTGCTGCCACAGGTTGATTGAGTCTCATAGCTGCCAACAGATCAGAATTCTTCCACCCATGGTTGAGCTTAGGGAAGAAGGTAGGAATAGAGGCGGGCGTACTATTGTGCTTTGTCTGCTTTCATGGGTTGTGTGTGTCTCTGGGTGCATACTCTTTGTCATATATATATATATATATATATGTATGTATGTATGTATGTATGTATGTATGTATGTATGTATGTATGTATGTATGTATGTATGTATGTATGTATGTATGTATGTAATTGTATGGATGGATGGATGGATGCACATATGTATGTATGTATGCATGCATGCATGCATGTACGTATGTACGTACGTGGGTAGGTACGTACGTACGTATGTATGTATGCATGCATGCATGCATGTATGTATGTTTGTGTGTGTGAACCGAAAATATAAAAACATGTACATGAGTGGCTTTGTATATATATGCTTGGATTAATTGTAAAAAATCAAACCTTAGTTTCATAGTACAATTGGGTCCAAAATCGGACCAACATACAGATCAAACCATATATTTTGAATCTTCAATTTTGAAAGTAAGTATAGATCAATCGAAGTTCGTATTTCCAATATATGTATCTTTAAAATTTGGTATATAGAAATCCACAAAAGATGTATTCCTTAGAAAATTTGTGCATTGAATTTTTGACTTATTTTATCTTTTTACTCATGTTTTTATTGAGTTGATTCAATTAAAATCATGTC
This sequence comes from Ottelia alismoides, assembly GCA_037367405.1. Classification (NCBI taxonomy): domain Eukaryota; kingdom Viridiplantae; phylum Streptophyta; class Magnoliopsida; order Alismatales; family Hydrocharitaceae; genus Ottelia; species Ottelia alismoides. The sequence goes on along the minus strand of JAZKJV010000177.1, from coordinate 43,638 downwards.
TTATGGAGTTAGTATGAGCTTTCTTGAAAAATTGGAAGACTCTATTCTTATTAATCATTGTATAGATCAAACTAATGTGCCAAAGTAAATGCTCTTTTCTTGTTGCTTTTTGAATTTTCTTTTTGGATTTATTCACATACTAATGTAGTGCATTTAACCCATTTTTTAAAATAATTGTTTGTAAATTATTTTTTTGAGATTTTATACGCATTTAATCAAGAGACATAGCCAAAAAACTGATCATTAAGTCGATTAATCATAATTCGTCAATGAATGTCTCGAGAATAGGAACATAATTGCAAGAGGGTAAAGGGATGCGATGGCATCTCAATCAGATAAGTGGGTTGCACATCATCATCAATCTTCTCCACAACCTCATCAATCTTCTCCACTTCCTCCTACACCCTCATCAAACTCGCCAAGTAGGTATTGTATAAGTCGTCATCACATCCCTATCCACTCCCTCTCCATCTATTCAATTCATGCCTTGCCAATGGGCCTTGTACAGACCCTCAGCACTCTGCCTCAATAATGGTCAAGTATTGAACTACATGACGTGTCTTGCCAATGGCTGGTAAAAAACTACCTGAATAGCTGATGAATATGTGATTCATCACTATAATTAGTCGAAAATAGAGCTTTATTATGAGAAATTAGGTTTATTCACATGTTAATATCTAAAAAATAATGTTCATGCTTGTAAATAATTTACATAAATTAGCATTGCATTCTGCATTCATAATCATATGTAAACTTTTCACCTAATTTCATATTATTTTTATTATTCATGCTATGACATGAAACTTACTCCATTGTGTACATATCATTAACTTTAATCAATGAAAAATCCTACAAAATACGAACTTATACATATTTGTAGGGGTGGGTATTCAATCGATTTGGATGGATTTGGGTTATTCGGTTCGAGTTGAATTTAGTTTGGGTTGGAAAATGAAACCCATCACCCAGTCGAATTACTTTGGGTTGAGCTATTCGGGTCATTATTTGGGTCAATTGGGTCGGATTAAAACCAAATTAATCAAATTGACTAAGGTGAAAGCCACCACTTAATAATCAAGCAAATCACTTTCCTAAATTAGCTTCAAGCTTACATGTCTACAAAGGCACGTGTTTAATGGGGGTTTTAACGACTTATTTGTTTGGTAATAAGGAATAATTACAATATAGCAACTGGCATTCACGTAATCACGCTCTTCAATTGGATTCCACTTTCCAACATGGCGATATGCATTTAATTCACATATGTCGTCAAACTTATTAGGATATTCCATTTCCAGTCGTTATCATTATTACTAAGTGAATAGATAGAATTAAATATTACATATAATGGTACAAATATTGTGCACATGTGTGTATATGTATATATAAATATATTCTTATGATTTTTATCGGGTCGGTGGGTCTAAACCACGTGTCACACATATTAATTGTTCAGGTTGATTGGGTGGGTCCGGTGGACACTAAAAAAACAATCAACCAACCCAGTACCCATATAAATAAAATGGTTTGGGTCTAACCCAACCCGAAAATCCAAATAGCCCAAATCATTTGACCCATATCAAATGATTTGATTAGGTTATTTGGTTTGACCCAAACAATGCCCACCCCTACATATTTGAAATAACCCGAGGCTTAATTTTAGGACAAAAAACTACAAACACTAATACCACTCTCATACAGTGCCCAATTTCACTCTACTCACTTTTGATTTAATGTAGATTCAAATGTTTAAACCAAGACCAAGTCAAAAGATTTACGTCCCTCCCTGAGGATCTAACCTAGATCGATACCCCATCTGTCTTTCCTCCCCTAGTCTCGATGCTTGCACAAGGGCTAGATAAATCAACCTGATCCAATGGCTTACACTTGGGAAGGAAAGCGCCTCCTGTCTATATTGAAGACTAGATTATATTCGCGACTGAAGCTTAAGGAAGGCTACCCCAAGACCCCTGCAGTAGATATGCTTTCTTTTACCCATGGTAACCCTGCAAGAGAGAAAGAGGAGCACAACTAGCGTCAAACAAGGTAAAGGCAAAGAGTAGAAGGAAAGAGGGTAGTCCTTTGCATATGATGTGGGGCATGTTGCTTGCGACAGGATTGAAGTCTCCCTGCTTGTTCACTTAGTCATCATTTTTCTCATCTCATCAGGTGGTATCTTGTGCTTGGCCTGTCTGCTGCCACAGGTTGATTGAGTCTCATAGCTGCCAACAGATCAGAATTCTTCCACCCACGACTGAGCTTAGGGAAGAAGGATAGGATAGAGGCGGGCGTACTATTGTGCTTTGTCTGTTTTCATGGGTTGTGTGTGTCTCTGGGTGCATACTCTTTGTCATATATATATATATATATATATATATATATATATATATATATATATGTATGTATGTATGTATGTATGGATGGATGGATGGATGGATGGATGCATACACGGAGGCACATATGTATGTATGTATGCATGCATGCATGCATGTACGTATGTACGTACGTGTGTAGGTACGTACGTACGTATGTATGCATGCATGCATGCATGTATGTATGTTTGTGTGAACTGAAAATATAAATATATGTACATGAGTGGCTTTGTATATATATGCTTGGATTAAATTGTAAAAAATCAAACTTAGTTTCAATAGTACAATTGGGTCCAAAATCCGACCAACATACAGATCAAACCATATATTTTGAATCTTCAATTTTGAAAGTAAGTATAGATCAATTGAAGTTCGTATTTCCAATATATGTATCTTTAAAATTTCGTATATAGAAATCCACAAAAGGTGTATTCCTTAGAAAATTTGTGCATTGAATTTTTGACTTATTTTATCTTTTTACTCATGTTTTTATTGAGTTGATTCAATTAAAATCATGTCTTATGGAGTTAGTATGAGTTTTTTTGAAAATTGGGAAGACTCTATTCTTATTTAATCATTGTATAGATCAAACTAATGTGCCAAAGTAAATGCTCTTTTCTTGTTTGCTTTTGAATTTTCTTTTTGGATTTATTCACATACTAATGTAGTGCATTTAACCCATTTTTTAAATAATTGTTTGTAAATTATTTTTTTGAGATTTTATACGCATTTATTCAAGAGACATAGCCAAAAAACTGATTATTAAGTCGATTAATCATAAATTCGTCAATGAATGTCTCGAGAATAGGAACATAATTGCAAGAGGGTAAAGGGGATGCGATGGCATCTCAATCAGATAAGTGGGTTTGCACATCATCATCAATCTTCCCACAACCACATCAATCTTCTCCACTTCCTCCTACACCCTCATCAAACTCGCCAAGTAGGTCTTGTATAAGTCGTCATCACATCCCTATCTACTCCCTCTCCATCTATTCAATTCATGCCTTGCCAATGGCCTTGTACAGACCCTCAGCACTCTGCCTCAATAATGGTCAAGTATTGAACTACATGACGCGTCTTGCCAATGGCTGGTAAAAAAACTACCTGAATAGCTGATGAATATGTGATTCATCACTATAATTAGTCGAAAATAGAGCTTTATTCTGAGAAATTAGGTTTATTCACATGTTAATATCTAAAAAATAATGTTTATGCTCGTAAATAATTTACATAAATTAGCATTGCATTCTGCATTCATAATCATATGTAAAATTATTGCCTGATCAAAACTCTCCTGTCTCACCTAATTTCATATTATTTTTTATTATTCATGCTAACTCCAATTGACATGAAACTTACTCCATTGTGTACATATCATTAACTTTAATCAATGAAAAATCCTGCAAAATACTAACTTATACATATTTGTAGGGGTGGGTATTCAATCGATTTGGATGGATTTGGGTTATTCGGTTCGAGTTGAATTCAGTTTGGATTGGAAAATGAAACCCATCACCCAGTCGAATTACTTTTTGTTGAGCTATTCGGGTCATTATTTGGGTCAATTGGGTCGGATTAAAACCAAATTAATCAAATTGACTAAAGGTGAAAGCCACCACTTAATAATCACGCAAATCACTTTTCCTAAATTAGCTCCAAGCTTACATGTCTACAAAGGCACGTGGTTTAATGGGGGGTTTAACGACTTATTTGTTTGTTAATAAGGAATAATTACAATATAGCAACCGGCATTCACGTATTCACGCTCTTCAATTGGATTCCACTTTCCAACATGGCGATATGCATTTAATTCACATATGTCGTCAAACTTATTAGGATATTCCATTTCCAGCCGTTATCATTTATTACTAAGTGAATAAATAGAATTAAATATCATATATAATGGTACAAATATTGTGCACATGTGTGTATATGTATATAAATATATTCTTATGATTTTTATCGGGTCGGTGGGTCTAAACCACGTGTCACACATATTAATTGTTCAGGTTGATTGGGTGGGTCAGGTGGACACTAAAAAAACAATCAACCAACCCAGTACCCATATAAATAAAATGGTTTGGGTTCTAACCCGACCTGAAATCCAAATAACCCAAATCATTTGACCCATATCAAATGATTTGATAGGTTGTTTGGTTTGACCCAAACAATGCCCACCCCTACATATTTGAAATAACCCGAGGCTTAATTTTAGGACAAAAAACTACAAACACTAATACCACTCTCATACAGTGCCCAATTTCACTCTACTGACTTTTGATTTAATGTAGATTCAAATGTTTAAACCAAGACCAAGTTCAAAAGAATTAGAGTTTCATTTGTGAATTTGAGTTTTGGGACCTAATTGTGCATTGTACATATTCCCCGTTTTTCGACCTATCATTTCATGTACATATTTCACTCTTATTTATTTATTTCTAATTTCTTTATTTCATTTCACATTATAATTAATTACATAAAAATAAACCCAGAAAAATCAAAAATTTAAGGAAAAAGATGCATTCTAACTTGAGCCCATTGACTAATTCATCTGCGCATACCTCTCATTTCTAATTAGTTGTAACTAATAGACATCCAAAAGAATTGAAATTGAGTACATTGCACTATTTCAACATCATATCTGATTTTTCTCATATACTGTCCATCTACAGAAAATCAACTAAATTTTAAAAAAATAAAAATTGATATTTATATTCATAAAATATCATCAAAAAAACATATCTTACACAAATCACTCCATTGGCATTGAGTCCTTTATGAAAATTTTAAGATTGCATTTTAAAGGAACATTTTTTACATTGATCATTTTTTCATTAGAGTTCAAATCACAATTAATCATATTGGATCTCCATTCTCATGTGCCCAAATAACATGAATCACATTCACATTAATCACATCTTTGATAATTAAATCACATTTATCTTGGATAAATCTCATTATAATATGAATCAAATTCATATTATTCATGATAAATTAAACACATTTTAATATCAAATTTCTCAATGCTCGGATACATATATCTATAGTGAAATCATCCTTGACCTCTTTTAAAGGATAATATGCTTTCTCCGCAGATACTTGGAGATAAGGACATGGTGATTGTATCATTCTACATATAGGGACTTGGATATTGAAATCACATTTCAAATCTAGATCTGCAGACCTCTCATAGATGCTTTATTAAATCAAGACCGTAAATCTAATCTTCTCGTTGCATCTGAATCACATTCAGATCAATGTTCAATATTTGGACCAATGTTAGATTACTTCTCTACTGAGTGGGAGTCACTAAAATCCAGACATGTTTCATCACTCCCTCGGAATGGAAGCGTCATGGTTATACAATCATTTATGCCATCACCCTCAAGTATTCCTAGTACCTGTACATCCTGCTGATTGGAAGACCCAGATTAAACCCCAAGTTTAGATCTATTTAGACTGGTCTCCTTTAGGTTTTATCGAAGTTTCTCATTTGATTATTGGGAGTCGATATTGATCATATACTTTCTAAAATCATATATCATACCCAGGTATTGATCTTATACTTTCCAAAAATATATATCAAACCTACAAATTCAGTCAAGCTTCCAAAGCGAGATGACCGTGCATGGAATTTGATTCTTCCCAATATCTCATGAGTGAGCTCATGTCTTCCGGTTCAATAACTGAACATGTATGATCTGTTTGGGAGATCATGTTACTCATATGCCCGTACATGCACACCAGTGCACCGGTGTATAGACCTTGGTTAGGTCATCAACCTATTGGTCTGTCAAATGCACATACTCATAAATATAGTAACACATCTGTCTCCGGTCAGAGGATGCATGCCCATATCGTGACAATATATGACATAGGGTCTTTGGTTATCTCGATCTCGTAAGTCGATTCTTTGACCTAACTTATCTAACACCTCCTGAATATGCATTCCTATGCGGAGGAGCTGCATCACTGCATCAAGAGGTCAGTTAAATATCAGCCTTTAGAGAAAGGATTGGCATCTCCTTCTCAGACTAGAGATCATCTCTTAATAATCATTTGATGATGTTGATGAGTCCTCAATCTAACTCTTTAGATATTCATCCAAGCACAAGCCTCTATGATTCAATCTTCTCCACAACCTCATCAATCTTCTCCACTTCCTCCTACACCCTCATCAAACTCGCCAAGTAGGTCTTGTATAAGTCATCATCACATCCCTATCCACTCCCTCTCCATCTATTCAATTCATGCCTTGCCAATGGCCTTGTACAGACCCTCAGCACTCTGCCTCAATAATGGTCAAGTATTGAACTACATGACGTGTCTTGCCAATGGCTGGTAAAAAAACTACCTGAATAGCTGATGAATATGTGATTCATCACTATAATTAGTCGAAAATAGAGCTTTATTATGAGAAATTAGGTTTATTCACATGTTAATATCTAAAAAATAATGTTTATGCTTGTAAATAATTTACATAAATTAGCATTGCATTCTGCATTCATAATCATATGTAAATTTTCACCTAATTTCATATTATTTTTATTATTCATGCTAACTCCAATTGACATGAAACTTACTCCATTGTGTACATATCATTAACTTTAATCAATGAAAAATCCTACAAAATACTAACTTATACATATTTGTAGGGGTGGGTATTCAATCGATTTGGATGGATTTGGGTTATTCGGTTCGAGTTGAATTCAGTTTGGGTTGGAAAATGAAACCCATCACCCAGTCGAATTACTTTTTGTTGAGCTATTCGGGTCATTATTTGGGTCAATTGGGTCGGATTAAAACCAAATTAATCAAATTGACTAAAGGTGAAAGCCACCACTTAATAATCACGCAAATCACTTTTCCTACATTAGCTTCAAGCTTACATGTCTACAAAGGCACGTGGTTTAATGGGGGTTTTAACGACTTATTTGTTTGTTAATAAGGAATAATTACAATATAGCAACCGGCATTCACGTAATCACGCTCTTCAATTGGATTCCACTTTCCAACATGGCGATATGCATTTAATTCACATATGTCGTCAAACTTATTAGGATATTCCATTTCCAGCCGTTATCATTTATTACTAAGTGAATAAATAGAATTAAATATCATATATAATGGTACAAATATTGTGCACATGTGTGTATATGTATATATAAATATATTCTTATGATTTTTATCGGGTCGGTGGGTCTAAACCACGTGTCACACATATTAATTGTTCAGGTTGATTGGGTGGGTCGGGTGGACACTAAAAAAACAATCAACCAACCCAGTACCCATATAAATAAAATGGTTTGGGTCTAACCCGACCTGAAAATCCAAATAACCCAAATCATTTGACCCATATCAAATGATTTGATTAGGTTATTTGGTTTGACCCAAACAATGCCCACCCCTACATATTTGAAATAAACCCGAGGCTTAATTTTAGGACAAAAAACTACAAACACTAATACCACTCTCATACAGTGCCCAATTTCACTCTACTCACTTTTGATTTAATGTAGATTCAAATGTTTAAACCAAGACCAAGTTCAAAAGAATTAGAGTTCATTTGTGAAATCTGAGTTTTGGGACCTAATTGTGCATTGTACATATTCCCCGTTTTTCGACCCATCATTTCATGTACATATTTCACTCTTATTTATTTATTTCTAATTTCTTTATTTCATTTCACATTATAATTAACTACATAAAAATTAAACCCAGAAAAATCAAAAATTTAAGGAAAAGATGCATTCTAACTTGAACCCATTGACTAATTCATCTGCGTATACCTCTCATTTCTAATTAATTGTAACTAATAGACATCCAAAAGAATTGAAATTGAGTACATTGCACTATTTCAACATCATATCTGATTTTTCTCATATACTGTCCATCTACAGAAAATCAACTAAAATTTAAAAAAAATAAAAATTGATATTTATATTCATAAAATATCATCAAAAAAACATATCTTACACTAATCACTCCATTGGCATTAAGTCCTTTATGAACATTTTAAGATTGCATTTAAAGGAACATTTTTTACATTGATCATTTTTTCATTAGAGTTCAAATCACAATTAATCATATTGGATCTCCATTCTCATGTGCCCAAATAACATGAATCACATTCACATTAATCACATCTTTGATAATTAAATCACATTTATCTTGGATAAATCTCATTATAATATGAATCAAATTCATATTATTCATGATAATTAAAACACATTTTAATATCAAATTTCTCAATGCTCGGATACATATATCAATAGTGAAATCATCCTTGACCTCTTTAAAGGATAATATGCTTTCTCCGCAGATACTTGGAGATAAGGACATGGTGATTGTATCATTCCACATATAGTGACTTGGATATTGAAATCACATTTCAAATCTAGATCTTGCAGACCTCTCATAGATGCTTTATTAAATCAAGACCGTAAATCTAATCTTCTCGTTGCATCCGAATCACATTCAGATCAATGTTCAATATATGGACCAATGTTAGATTACTTCTCTACTGAGTGGAGTCACTAAAATCCAGACATGTTTCATCACTCCCTCGGAATGGAAGCGTCATGGTTATACAATCATTTATGCCATCACCCTCAAGTATTCCTAGTACCTGTACATCCTGCGTATTGGAAGACCCAGATTAAACCCCAAGTTTTTAGATCTATTTAGACTGTCTCCTTTAGGGTTTTATCGAAGTTTCTCATTTGATTATTGGGAGTCGATATTGATCATATACTTTCTAAAATCATATATCATACCCAGGTATTGATCATATACTTTCCAAAAATATATATTAAACCTATAAATTCAGTCAAGCTTCCAAAGCGAGATGACCGTGCATGGAATTTGATTCTTCCCAATATCTCATGAGTGAGCTCATGTCTTCCAGTTCAATAACTGAACATGTATGATCTGTTTGGGAGATCATGTTACTCATATGCCCGTACATGCACACCAGTGCACCAGTGTATAGACCTTGGTTAGGTCATCAACCTATTGGTCTGTCAAATGCACATACTCATAAATATAGTAACACATATGTCTCCGGTCAGAGGATGCATCCCCATATCATGACAATATATGACATAGGTCTTTGGTTATCTCGATCTCGTTAAGTCGATTCTTTGACCTAACTTATCTAACACCTCCGAATATGCATTCCTATGCGGAGGAGCTGCATCAAGAGGTCAGTTAAATATCAACCTTTAGAGAAAGGATTGGCATCTCCTTCTCAGACTAGAGATCATCTCTTAATAATCATTTGATGATGTTGATGAGTCCTCAATCTAACTCTTTAGATATTTATCCAAGCACAAGCCTCTATGATTCAATAATTGAATCAACAGTTGCATGATCATTAAGATGGTCATGGCATATAATCCTAATTGTACTAAGGGACCAATTATACAAACTAATTATTCTTCATTTCAGATCAGGTAATGATATTTGCAATAATATTTATTTCATACTGGCTCAACGTGGACTCGCATGTCCAACATAGCGAAGAAGAGAAGATGGGGATAGGTTTCCAGGAGTTTGAGGCAAAGAAGTTGATCGATTAGGGTTTCAATCTATTGAGAGGCAATTCAGAGATGGTGGTGCAAGGTGGGTGCGACGGCTTTGGGATTAGGTTGGTTAGGGTTTGGGATTCGATCGGCGTACGAATGGAAAGATAGGAGGTGTATCGATGGTGGGCATAGCGGGAGGAGGAGTTGATGGTTGGCCAGAGAAAGACAGAGCCAGGGATAACTGTGGTGGAGGTTGGTTGAGGCGACACTCGACAAGAGGTGGATGGCAATCAGGCGGCCATTGAATCCCCACGATCCAATGATTGGAGGGGCATCACGTGCTTGGCACTTGGAGGATGATTTTGAGTAGGAGGGAAAGATGCGAACCATTGGATCAATATCGATCCAATGTCCCTGATGATAGGTGCTAAAGACAAAAGGTGAAGACCAGCGGTTGGGGGGGGGGTTGACTAGGGGCGATGAATTGGCCCAAATGCAGGTGTGACACGTGTGATTGACTGTGACTTTGACCATGTTTGACCATTGCATAAAAATGGAAACAAAATGAAAATAAAATCACATTATCATGGATATGAATAATGTGGATAGCATTATCCATAATTAATCATATATGTTATAAAGAGTTCAATGGGGCCGCCCCTTGGGGGAGCTAACTTGGCTCCCCCGCGTAATTTCATCCATTTTTTTTAAATTTCTTCTGTGAATATTCATCACTATATTCCTATATTATGCTACTCAAATTTCGGTGTGAAACAGAGACTCCTATGGCCTCCAACCAGATAATCATTTTTTAACGGTAACAGAATTGCTAAAAAGACCCTTCTGGATGGAGGCCGTAGGAGTCTCTGTTTCAGGTGAAAATCGAATGACATAATATAGGTATATATTGATAAAAATCCACGAAATAAATTTTCAAAAAAATAAAAAAAATTGTGAAATAATGTGGGGGAGCCAAATTAGCTACCCCCAAGGAGGCAACCCCATTTATCCTATTTAAATGTGATTTGTAATATATTAGAGAGAACCTATTATAATTATATTTGTTGATTGATTATTGATGTCAATTGGATTAACACTAGAGAGTTAATTGAAAATATAATTTATATTTTATTTGGGCTGTGAATGTGATTCATATTTTTCCAATAGCATGATTGTAATATTCACTCGATAATTATGAATTATTTTTGTGAAATAATTTACAACAAGTTTGTTGTAAATCTTGGAGATATCGTGAGATAATGAGGAGATTGACCCATCCCCCTCTTTTTAGGGATGAGATCAATCTTCCCTCTCTTTATTTCCAATATTAATTGATTTGATTTGAAATTAATTTACATTTATTTATCAATATATATTAAATTAAATTAATTATTTTTGTGTTTTCACAACAAAATCATGTCCATTGAAAGAAATACGAATCAATCTCATCCATTGATTGTGTGTTGTCCATGGATTGAGATCCATGGATCCCAAAATACTATATAAGAAGAGGCAACCTTGATTTTCAAATAAAAATAAGAGATACAACATATGCCCTCTCTCTCTCATTCTCTACACATCAAGTCTCTCTCCCTTATAGCCGTCCACCTTGATGCCCTAGAAGAGAGTCGCCTTTGGTATAACATCATCGTTATACTGCCAGATTGTTTGCTCATGTATCTCTGTTTCCTTCGATGCATATCGCTCGTGAAGAAGATGTTGGATCTCATGTGACGAGATCAGGAGATTCGTCGCTTAGATCATCAACATGGACTGCAAGGAGTACGCATCTCGTCAACGTGCTCGCAAGCGTCTCCTCTGTCGAATCGGACTTGAGACAGGAGGTATCTTCTTTAAAGACTCGATCGCAACCACGCTTAAAGATGTAAACCTAATACTTGTTTGTGGTTAGATGAAACGATCCAAGAAATTTCTTGGATCATGTGGTTTCAACATATGAAAAATTTTAAATTCCGCTACCCGGAGCAACTAGTGTGACCAGTCGCTCCCAATCACATTCTATGCAATCCTCACGATTCCGTGATGCTCTTAAGGATTTTTTCCATATCCTTAAACTGGTACAGAGCCAGGTTGGAGGTTTCAGATACCATTCATAGACTTAGGAAGATTTGGGCTCATTACGGTATGTGAAAATTTAATCACATTTCATTCACACGCCCCTGTTTTGTAAGTTTTTTGATCTTATTTAAAATGTTTAAACACAAATTTATCAATTGGATAATGTTTCCCGTTAAATAAGAAAATCGTGGGATTTGAGTCTACGTGGTTTGGAATCCGATTGCTCAAAATATGATCATTTTAATGAACATATGTCCATTGTTTCGGGGATGACGAATCTTGATGTAACTACAGAGGTCGTTACTGTTTTGAAACGACTATAAATGCATGATAATTGTTAGAGTAAAACAATACTCTAATGTGTTATTCCATAGAGCCCTCGGGTCTCTTATATAGGGAGAAAACCCTTGGGTAAATTACAGAGTCTTACAAAATATAAATAGAAATTACGGAACAATAAAACGTAACATATATAAGTCTCTACACTCCCCCTCAAGATGGAGCATAGATATCTATCATGCTCAGCTTGGAAGAACATCTCTGGAAAGGTCCTCTGAGCAGTGGTTTGGTGAATATGTCAGCAGTCTGATCCTCTGAACTGACATGAGAGGTGGAAATGAACCCCTTCTGAATCATGTCTCTAGTAAAATGACAATCCACCTCGATGTGCTTTGTTCTCTCGTGAAAAGCCGGATTATTGGCAATAAACAATGCTGCCTGATTGTCACATTGGAGATTCATAGGCAAGGGGACATCTACAGTCAAATCTTCTAATACTGCTCTAACACACATCATTTCTGCAGTTGCTTGTGCCATGGCTCTGTACTCGGATTCCGCACTGGACCTCGCCACAACAGTCTGTTTCTTGCTTTTCCAAGAAACTAAATAGCTTCCTATAAAGATAGCAAATCCAGAAGTGGATTTACGATCCCTTGGACATCCTGCATAATCTGCATCTGCACAAGCTGAAATAGACAGATCCGTATCTTTTCTAAATAACAACCCTGTGCCTGGGGAAGACTTCAGATATCTCAATATCATATACAAGGCATCCATATGAACTTGCCTTGGCTGCTCCACAAATTGACTCACCCGGTTTACTGCAAAGGCAATATCCGGTCGAGTTATAGTAATATATAAGAGCTTACCCACCATCTCTCTGTACCTTCTTTTGTCCACCTCCTCGGTATCATCATCGTACAGCTTCATGCTTGGGTCCATAGGTGTACTTGAAGGTCTGCATCCAGTCATTCCTGCTTCAGGTAGCAAGTCCGTGACATATTTTCTTTGAGTCATCACCATTCCTTGTGCATTTCGTGCAAACTCTATTCCCAGAAAATATCGTATCGTGCCCAGATCCTTCGTAATGAACTGGTTTCCCAACAGGGACTTGGTTATCTCAATCCCCTGAGCATCATCACCTATGACCAAGATGTCATCAACATATATCATAACAACAACTGTACCTCTAGGGGTCTTCTGGATAAACAATGAATGATCTGCATTTGATCTCCTGAACCCATGTTTTTCAATTAGCTGAGACAGCTTCTGGAACCATGCTCGGGGACTTTGTTTAAGGCCATAGATAGCCTTATGAAGTCTGCACACCATCTGAGTCTCCCCCTCAGCAGCAAATCCTGGTGGCTGCTGCATGTAGACTTCCTCCTGTAGGTCTCCATACAAAAAAGCATTCTTGACGCCAAGCTGAAAAATGGTCCAGTTACGTACCACATCAACAGATAGGAGGATGCGAAGAGTGGAGTGTCTAGCCACTGGTGAAAAAGTATCCAAGTAATCTACCCCATATGTCTGGGTAAATCCCTGTGCTACAAGTCTTGCCTTGTACCTATCAAGACGTCCATCCGCATGATATTTCACCGTAAAGATCCACTTGCAACTCGCCATGGGGGCACCTGAAGGAATGGGAACAAGAGACCAAGTCCCTCGAGACTGCAGAGCACGCATCTCCTCTTCCATGGCTAGACGCCAGCAATCAATCTTCATGGCATCTTGATAGGTCCGTGGAATCTCAACAGACGAGACAACATCTACAAACTTCTGGAAGTCCCCATTGAGACGATGAAATGAGACTTGAGAGGCAAGAGGATATGAAGCACATTGTCTTCGCTGCTTCCTGTGAGCAATGGGCCGATCCAGATCATCTATCATTGTGTCGACCGGATGATTCTCGTCCTGCTGTAGAGGCTCCTGCACTGGTGCATTTTCTAACCCATCATTAGTGATAACGTCAGAACATACCTGAGGCGTATTGGATGGTTGACATGTAGCTTGAGCTGGTCTTGTACTCCTTGTATAGAACTTAGGAAAAGGTTCAATTGGAGGTGGTGGTGGTGGTGGTTGTGGAGTGGAGGATTGACCCAGGCTTGGAGGTGGAGGTACATAGACACTAGAATCTGTGGATGTGGAGGAGACCGATCTGTCACATGTAGGAGAAAAGTACATGACGGGTTCGAAAAATGTAACATCAGCGCTCACATAGTACTTGTCATGAACGGGGTCATAGCAACGATATCCTTTCTGTGTCCTGGAGTAGCCCACAAAAACACACTTGATAGCCCTAGGAGAAAGCTTATCAAGTCCTGGAGACAAGCGGTGGACAAAAGCAACAGTGCCAAAGACTCGAGGTGTAAGAGTAAACAAATCTCTGCCAGGAAAGAGAACAGAGATAGGAGATTTTTCCCCAAGAACAGTTGTAGGCATGCGGTTGACCAGATAGCATGCTGTAAGAATAGCATCCCCCCAAAAAGATAATGGAGCACAACTCTGAATAAGTAATGTGCGAGCAATATCAAGGAAATGGCGATGTTTCCGTTCTGCAACCCCATTTTGTTGAGATGTGTATGCACATGTTGTTTGGTGGATAATGACTTCAGAAGAAAGAAAACTAGCAAGGGAACGAGTGCAGAACTCCAATGCATTGTCAGTACGCACATACTTAACAGTAGACGAAAAAACATTTTGAACTTCATTGATAAGATTTTGAATAACACTTCCTGCTTCGGATTTATTTTTGAGAAGAAAAGTCCAGGACACTCTAGAAAAATCATCGACCACCACTAAATAGAACCTGTGCCCCTGATGATCTGGGACACGACTGGGACCCCATATATCTATGTGAAATAACTCAAATGGGGAGCGACTGCTCCGACTCTGACGACTGGGGAAGCTGGACCGATGGTGCTTCCCTAACTGACAAGCTTCACAACGAAATGATGAACTCGGAGAAATCTGAGGCAGGAGGTGACGCATTTTCTGTAGTGGTAGGTGACCGAATCGAAGATGCCAGGTATACGGAGACACGAAGCCCTGGGAATGTAGTGAGACGCCAGCAAAAGAGTTCCGTACAAGACGATAGAGGCCATTGTGCTCAGAACCACAGCCAATCACCTTGCTCGTTAGTATGTCCTGAAAAATAACAGACGATGGGTCAAAAATAGCACGACAGTGCAAATCTCGTGTAATCTGACTAATGGATAAAAGATTCATCGAGAATTCCAGTGCATGTAAAACATTCTGTAAATGCATAGGTGGCAGCAAAGCCGTCTCCCCCTGACCGATGATAGGGGAATGAGTGCCATCAGCAATGAGTACAGAACGACCAGGCTGGACAGGTCTATAGGACTGCAGAATCTCTTTCTCACGACAGAGATGATGGGTGGCTCCAGAATCAACAATCCATCCTGTGAGATCATGGTTATGATATGAGCCGGAGGGACTACCTGAGGCACTGGTTGAGGCAGATGTACTCGCCGATGCCGAAGCCGCAACATCAGACGCATCAGCACCCTCTGATGATGACTGTGGCATGATATCACGAAGCCGTGCCACTAGCTCCTCGAACCTGTGATCTGGAGTAGATGCTGGTGGACCCTGAACATGATCAACGACACGTGCAGAAGGTGGGAAGCCATGCTTGGAATAGCATGTATCCTCCGAATGACCAGTACGGCGACAGAATGAGCACGTAGAGCGTATGCGACCTCCACGGCCACGTCCACCACTTCCTCTGCCACGAAATGAGAAGGAACTACCTCGTCCTCTGGAGACAGCCATTGCCGAAGGAGGTGTAGTCGTTGTGTTCGATGGAACTGGAACACGACTGAGCCGTCTGTAGACTTCTTCCATTGGTGGAATGGTGGCATCAGCAAGGATCTGAGAACGTGCTGCCTCATATTCAGGATCAAGGGCAGTAAGTAAGACGCCAACCATAGTAGCGTTGCGGAACGTCTTCTGCTGTTCCGGTGTGGCTGTGAGTGGAATGGTGCTATAAAGTTTCTCGAACATTCCACGAAGAGACGTGTACAGAGAATGAAGAGGCCTCCCATTTTGCTTCGTGGTAAAGATATCATGCTGCAACTGCAGCATCTTGGTCTCGTTCCGTACCTGAGAGTACGTCGTGGCCAGAATATCCCACATCGCCTTGGCGGTGGGTTGATGGAGGACATCATTTGCTATCTCCGTTGTGAGCGTACCCGACAACCAGACTCTGGCGTACGCGTCATCGGCCTCCCATGAGGCATGTATTCCCGTCTTCTCCGGCGGTTCATCTTCGGTAAGAATATGCTTCTTACCACACGACTTCATGAGACAGAGGAACTGCATAGCCCACGGTTCATAGTTTGTCCCGTCCATTTTGACGATAGGTGCCGAACCTTTGAAGGCACCGATGGCGGGAATATCGACCTTTTGATCTGACATACTGCCGGAGAAGAAGAACTAGGGATGATAGACCAAGAGACAGGTGTCTACCACGACATGTGAGGATTCAAGTGCACATGTAGACGTTATGCACTTGAACCCATCATCAATCCGAGCCCGACCGAAGCGAAACGAACGACAGGGAGGCTAATGAAGGCTCGGTTGTGAAGGGGCGGCGGGGCTAGGGCCGGCAGCGGCTTGGCGGGGACCTGGCAGGGGCCTGCGGGGGCCTAGCGGGGCTGGCTGGGTCCGGCAGTGGCCTGGTGGGACCGCCTGGGGCCTCGCAGGCGATGGGGCTGGAGCCTGGATGGTCTGGCGACGGGTCTGGAGAGGCCCGGCGACTGGGCTGGGGGCCTAGAAGGCCTGGCAGAGGTGCTGGGGGCCTGGCGGAGGGGCTGGAGGCCTTGAGAGGCTGGTTGACGGCGGCGGGAGGGGTTGGAGAAGTCGGCGGCGGTTGGGGGGGGGCGGGTGGAGGAAATCCTAGGTTAGGGTTAGGGCTCTGATACCATGTTAGAGTAAAACAATACTCTGATGTGTTATTCCATAGAGCCCTCGGGTCTCTTATATAGGGAGAAAACCCTTGGGTAAATTACAGAGTCTTACAAAATATAAATAGAAATTACGGAACAATAAAACGTAACATATATAAGTCTCTACAATAATCACTTGGATTCTGTTATAAATCAAATTAACAAACTTTGAAAACTTATTTTGCATGTTTTGGATTTCAATTGATTGAGATATGCTAATTTTAGTAAGTAGGGGTCACTGCTGGAAATTACGTACTTGATTATGAATCTTGTGATTATCATTCAATTAAATTAATGTAAACTAATGGTTAATTTTGTGAGATAATTATTGATTAATATTTGTGAAATATTTAAAGATGATGATTATTTCCTTTAATGACATTAACCATAATCAAAACTAGATTAGATATGATCTAGATCACAATTGGTTATATGAACCTTTCAACTAACATTGATACTTGAATAAGATTGGGGATTTGTTTAGTAAATCTCCTTATAATGTTAATCAAAAATATTTTGACTATTATTATATGATATAACTTCGGTTGAAATATCGATTATCATCTCAAGTACAAAGTGGTCGATTGGCATTATCTTGACCTGAGGCGAATATGGTGTCTAGTCGGGGAGCGTTGGGTAGCAGGTTGCTCCGTGAGCGATCTATCCCACTCCGTCGGAACTGGCCATGATAGCGAGTAAGGTAGGGATAATGCTTGAAGCGATCATGATGTATTTTCTAATTATTAAATTTGAATAATACGTATTTTGAGATTATACCATCCTTCAAGTAACAATTAAAATTTAGTTGTTGTTAATTGATTGGATTAATAATTAATTTATCATGATTAAATAAATTAGATCCAATTAAAATTATACACTCTATCATGAATGGAGTTGTAATTTCCCTTGGAAGAATTAATTTTGTGAATTAATTAGAATTTGAACATGATATGAAGGATAACATAAGTGACATCCATGGTCTCCCGTCAAGGCGAAGGGTTCCGTCACCAGAGATTGTACGTAGGAGACGCTTGTCCGAAGTGATTGCTCTTGCATACAAATGCATCTGGATCAGGCTTTTTGCTTCTCAAAAGAGTAAGGTCGTATGCGTAGTGACCCTAATATGGAGTCCTTATATTATTGGGGCCATATTGGATTGCACGTCGCAAGTTGTATTCATGTTGACAGTGGTTCAAATAATGAAGGGTCAACATCACCTTAGAGGTGGTGGGCCCGGGTGTTAAAGATCAAATTGGGAATGCAAGTTGGAATTGCAAGGCGGAATGTGTTCCCACTTCTTTTTACTCGAGCTGCAAGTTCTCATATTATTGAGATGTAACAAAGGTAAGAAAGAGATCCCAAATTTTGCTTGAGATATAATGGTAATTATATCTCTTACATTGAAAGTGATTAAGGGAATGAACTTTCAATGTTGACAAGGCATGACAACTTTGATATAAAAATTCCTAAGTCAAAGTAAAGTATATATTTATATATATATATATATATTTATGCAAATTTCTTATTTCAGATAATATTTCATTAAAGCCACTCAATATTATACTCAATAATGACCACTAAAATATAATGGATTGGATCCGTGATCAAGATATTGTACTTGTAGTTGGATACATAATGTATGTGGTTGCAATGTGCAAGTTTCCTCATGATAATGAGGATGCCAATTAAGTGGACAATAGGACAATGTATGTCTCTATAGTCTTGATCTCTCATCGTGTGTGCTTTGGAAGTGTCATGTTGATGATGATCATAATTGTCAAATAATCCTTATAAAATCTAAGAACATGTTCTGGCATACACATGTGCTCTTGACATTTAATCATGAATGATATGGTTCACTGCATCATGCAGAATGATGGCTCTATAGGAGATGATGTATTAAAAAAAGTTTGAGTACCTACATGAACCAAAATCTTTTAGAGTTAAGATGGATGCAGATACGATGAGTGTCATCATTCTACTTTTTGTACTCAAGTCATTCATGAAGCTTTATAATATTCATATTGTATGAATTGAATGAAGCATGTGTAAATGTTGAAATAGTCTTATATTGAAATCCTTTGAATTCAACTTAAGAGATCCTTTGTCTTAAGCAATGGTTGTTTATATAGGAAGAGAACACAATGGAAGCATGGGTCTGACCCAAGCAAGAAGGAAGGTCAAAGAGTTGATTGTACTTCTATGACTTCCATATGACATTTAAGGAGCTGGGTGAATGCCAATACTGCAATAAGCCAATGCACTGATAATGTAACTGTCTAGAATATCTAGGATCCTTAGAGAAGGGCTCGGATAATGCATCAAAATAATCTACATTTAATCATTGAAATTGACTTCCTTATTTGATAAGATCAAAGTCTAGTAATTGTATCTCATTCATCTAGTAACACTTACAATTGGTTGCATATGTATGAGAAGACTAGAAGATTTGATATTAAGGTTTAATAATCTTCCATGTGGATATTGATGTAATTGTTGCGACCATCTCTATTAGATAGATAGACTTCATATTTTTAGTGGGAGAGCCTTTAGTCTTAGAGATATGACCTAGATACTAGAATCCATTCATTGTTTATTTCTAAATGTTAGGAATAAATATGAATTTTGGGATAGACCTATTGTAAAGTGTTATACTGGATATATTTCAGATAGTAATCTAACTTCTAGAGGAATCTACTCAATTGGAATATTAATGAATGGTTCATTAACATTTTTAATACTGAAAATTAAACCTTATAATATCAATAGGAGGATGCAGATCATTTGACAATGATCTGGCATCAAACCGTGGACATAAGTTTGTTGATGAGATCAGACTAGTAAGAGATGAATCTTTAGAATGTCTGAAATTTCAAATCTTACATACTTGTGAATATTTTATTCAAAGTAGAAAATATCCAATGCACACTTCTCTGGGATGGTATTAGATGTCAAGGTATTCAAGATCTCATACATATTGATGTATGTGTATCATCTCTATGATAATAAACATTGATGATATGTGATATCATTCGATGACTATTTGTGATATGATATTTCTTTCCTTCACCTTAGAAAGCTTTGAAATGTTCAAAGATTTCACAGTTTTGTTTTAGAACTAAGTTTGAAGGAAGATGAAATGAATTCGATCCAACCTAGATAGCAAGTACCTATTAGAATGAACTTAAGGAATACCTTATGGAGAAATGAATATCATTCCTATCTCTCCCCTCCTAATACAACTTAACTCAATATAGTTGTAGGGAGATACAATTGGATCATGTGTGGCATGATTTGATCAATGATGAATATTAGCATAATTACCTCTTAATTTTCAAGGTATATATGAAGTAGAGACTACAATATATATCCTTAATAAGTCTCCATGCAAGTAAGCTGGAATCTAGCACATAAGTGCAACTTCATTAGGAAATTAAAGTATGGTATTGGATACCTACTTTATAACCTTGACATTCTTGAAAGATCTCATCTCTAAGGATATGATTCTTAGAGGATGACTCTCTTGAGAATCAAGATGAAAATGAAGTGAAGGAATTCATTTAATCTTGAGAAGATAATGAGGCTCCTGAATTCGGAAACTAAAATGACAATTAAAGATGAAATATTAATACCCCTTCAGATGAGTTTAAAGATGGATTCCATGTGTTAGAGAAATCTGACAATGATCTAACTTTGTGTGATGAAGCTTCTGAAGATCACGACATGGAAAGATGGATGTTAGCAATAATGTCTAAAGTAGACTTCATATACAAGTGTTATATATGGAATCTCGAGGATCCACCCATATGGGTAAGACCCGTTAAGGTGTAAATGGATCTTTTAGAGAAAGAGGGTACCTAATGAGAAGGTACATACCTTCAAAGCACGACTCGTATCCATAAGATATACATCGAACGCTTGCGATGAGACGTGCTCTATAGTGACCTTGCTTAAACCCATCAGAATATTGTTAACTATAACTACACAACTGGACTTTTACATCTTCAAGATGGAAGTTAAGATTGCATTCCTATATGAATACCTCTCCGAGAATATTCATATGAAGTAGCCCCATGACTTCATGGTTAAGGAAAGCAAGGTGTGCAAGTTGGATAACTCCATCTATGGACTCAAATAAGCTTCTTGTAGTTGGAACATCAGATTTGATGAAATTATAAATGTTATGATTTCAGATAGAATCTTGATGAACCATGTGAAGTTTAGTGTGAGTACCATTGTGTTCATCATGCTAAATGTAGATGATATCCTAATCATTTGGAATGATATCAGGATGATAATAAGTGTTTCATAATCTAACTATTCCATACCTTGATATATGATCTCCAGGATACCTCTTGGATTTTAGTTCTGAAGGTGTTCAGAAGCAAAGAGAAGAGGGTATTGGGATCGTCGTATTTGTAGTACACCTGAGACATATTCCATTCTTGGAAAACCCCAAGGAAAGCTTCCTTCCGTTAAGACATGGTACTGACCCATCTAAAAGGGTAACACCTTAAATAGTTGAGGATGTGAATACCAAAGCTACATGCCATAGTGCATCAGCTTTGGGAAGCTCAATGTATGCTAGATGTGTACAAAAGTCAAATGCCTACCATGCAGTGGTAGCGGAGTAGTAAACTGTTACTAATCCTACTATGGAAATAAAACACTTGATTGCAGTAATAACAAAATCTTTATAGATGACAAGACTTTCGAGACAGTGATCTCTAAGTCTTATCATCAAGAACTTAAGACTTTATAGATAGTGATATAAAGGGTCTTAACTGTAGATACCTTAGGATATAGAGATCTCTAGGGATAAGGGTATTCTGATAAGGATAATAGAAATTACATACTGGTTATAATAATTATTGAGTTGTAGCGTTAAAGACACTATAACAGACAATATCGAGTATTGGTTGCATAAGATGCAACATTTGCATTGAATGCAAGCACTGTTACTAGGAGATATGTGTTTCATCACTCTAAAAGTTGAAAATAGAGCTTTGTTCCTGAGTAATTAGATGCATTTCTCCACTTATATTACATAATTAGTAGTCATGCATGTGTAAATAATATCTTCATTTTAGCATTCATATTTGCATGAAATAAGGAGCAAAATATCACTTGTACATATTCACATGTATATAACTAAATCCACCTACTTGTATATATTTTATATTAACCTCAAATCCAATAAAATCAACTCTATAATGTATATGCTACTAACACTAATAAAGAAAAAAATATCTTATATATATACTAACTTGTAAAATTGACCAATAAAACCCGAGTCCAAGTTTGAAACTAGGAGCCTTAAAATGTGCACATCTCTCTCATATAGTGTCAGATTTAGGTTACTCACTTTTAAAGTGATATACATTAAAAGACCTTCAAAACAAGACTAATTTCATTAAAATCGGAGATCGCATGGAAAACTTGGATTTTGGGCTTCTATTGTATATTATACTCATTGACATTTTCACCCTTGTATTCTCCCTATGTTTGACGGTCTTTTCCATTTTTGGTCAACATGAAACTTGTAGATCTCATCGAGATCTACAACTTTCATGTTTTGAGTTTTTCCAAATTCGGTCATTTTCACTCTCTTTTATGAGGTCTTCTTTCAAATAACCAAATTGGGCCATGTGACGCCTTCTGGTTGCGTCACGTGGTCGGTCTTTGCGCATGCCATGCGCCCTCCATTTCCCACCATCCGATCACCATTTCCTCTCCAGATCTCAACCGTTTATCCCCGTTTCATTTAAAAACATCCGATCAACCCCCGGATCATATCTCCTCCATCCATTCCCGCCTTCATCTCATAGCGCCACGTGTCGCCTTCTCTGTCGCTTGATCGTCTCCAGACACTTCCATCTCAGCCGTCACCTCCCGCCTTCGATATCCACCATTCGATCAAACCCCAGACTCCATCTTATCTATCTGCAAGCGCCTTCATCCCCACCACACGTAGGTGCCTCTTCCTCAACCCTTCGATTATACCCCCATCTCATCACTGTCGTCCGTTTCCGCCCGCATATAATCTCGCTACGTGGCACCGCCCATCGCTCTTCGATCGCGCCTCTCTGATCTAATCTCTACTGCACATATGTGCCCACTTCACAGTCGTTGGATCATGAGATCCAACGACCGAGGTCCTTCATCTACCTATGAACTTCCCTTACCCACGAACTCACCTTGCGCAACCTCTCCCCCTTTCTATTTCCCCCACCGCCTCCATCATCTTCTCCACACACAATTACTCCATGACGGAGCCGGTCAACCCTCATCCTTGCGGCCTGCCACTCGTCCCACGTCTGTCTTCCACTTGCTCCATATTCCACCTGCAATCCATGCCTCCACTCACTGGATCCCCAAACTTCCTTCTATAAATACACCGTCGTCGCCTGCCTTGACCTTCATCTACCAACCAATGCAATAGAGGGAGAGCTCCCTGGTTCATCTCAGGTGACAACTAAGAGTTCTTCGAGATCGAGCGAACACGAGTCTCTCTCTAACCAAAATAAATACCTATACTACACTAATGTCACTCTTCTCCTCTCGGTATCCTGCTATTATTTGCTACTCTCTCCTAATGGATCCAAGAGAGAAGAAGCTGATCGCTACGTCACTCGGTTGCGTTCGTATCCTAGAAGAATCACCCTAGCTCTGTGGGCCCTCACAACAAAGGCAAATACATAAATGGATTTGAACATGTAAGCAATTGTTTAATCAGAAATAAAAGGTAGAAAATGAAATGAAATAAACAAGTATGAACAAACTACACGTTGCTCCTCGGCAACGACACCATTTATTGAACGAGAGAATAGGTTAATCGATCTAACAAGCTAGATAAGTAATTGGTGTGTTACCAATCTCTAATTTAGCAACAATTAACCTACAGTCAATTAAATGGATAAATCTGATGCGTGAATTTGAATTAAAATTTATTATAACTATACAATAGATGTGTATAGATGTAAGTAGTGTAGATGTCGAACATAGGGAGCAACTAGTATGTAAGTTTGTTATTAATAATAATTGCTAATTAATAGCCGCAAGTGAGATCCGATGTGGACCCAACTTCCGCCGCTACGAGCTTCTAGGAGCTTGTCTAGCTCAGCTCTTACTAGAACTTCTGAGCGATAAATGGAGGCGTTGGACCTCCTCCACCAGGCACAATGATCACCACCAGGTAGAATTCTTTCTTCTTTCTCCTTCCTCCATTTCTTTCCTTTTCCTCTATTCCTCGATTTCTTTCGTCGCTATCGATCATTTTTCCCCTTCACTATTACACCTTCGAGCTCCCGATCAACGCACACCCCTTCGCTTCCACCTCCTGTCTTCCGCAACCTCAGAACATCTCTGACTCCTCTATTCCGCCGCTCACAACAGAGGGGCTCCGAGCCTCCATCCTCTCCGCTCACATAGGCTCCCATCTCACTCCACTTCACACACATCACGCTTTTTGCATGCTTCGACTACGTTATAACATTTCAGTATGCAAATCGACATTGGCCGGAGCCGTTGCCGGAGCATCTTCAAGTATATTCCCCTCCTGCTTCCAAGCATCCATCAAGTCTTCCGGGACTTCCAGCTACTTCGCAGAGCTTAGTCGGTGATCTTTAACCACTCAGGAGCAGCTGGAGGTCTTCACCGAGTTTAGAAAAAGGTGGAGGAGCTCTAAGGCCTTCGCCGGAGACATGTCTTTGTCGCTAGGCGTAGAGAAGGAGGAAGCTACTATTTGTCGTTGGATGCACCTCCCTGGTGCTCATCCAATGACCAACACTCGGCCACATCGTTTTCACCTGCAAGCTACAACAACCATCCGATCTCCTTGATCAGATGGTTTGTCAGGAGCCACGTCTTCACCTCCCCGCACAGCAGCAACCGTCGGATCGTTGTGATCAGACGACCCACAAGTGTCCACGTCAGCAACTCCGAACCGCATCACCAGACCAACAGCTTCGGGGTCAACCGAAGCTCCTTTAACCGCCACATGTAGGTCCGTTCCGAAGCAACCGCCAAGCCAGCAGTTCACGTGACTTGCACGTGCGAACGATGGGGAAATTGCAGCCGTATCCCTGAGAATTCTGGAAATTACATTCACGTCCTCGCCTTCAGAGAGCATGTGAGGAGCACGTGATGCCCTGGGTCATTTGCATCTAAGTGTTCGTCAATTCATGTAATTGCACTTTAGTCATGTCAGCACATTTCTTTTTAATTAATTTAATTTTTTGTATTGCATCCATACCCCTATGTTCGCATGTTTATTTAAACATTCATTTAGCATCATGTTGTCATTCCAAAAATTGTATATTGTAGAACATCTTAGGCTTTATCATTGTGAATGCTTGTTATATTTTTGTGAGCAATGTTTTATTTAATATATTTTTTCAGTGGAAAATAACATATTTTACCCACTGTTTACCTTTAATTGATTATTAAATCGATTGTTGCTATGAAAATTACCAAAAATTCTTAGTAGATAGAGTTAAATAGTTCTACATTGTGCCCAAAAATCACATCATTTGCATGCATATCTAGGTCGCAATAAATTAATTAGTGATTGGTGTAATTCAATTTTAATTAAGTCCTCACTTAGTATTCGTAGAGATTAAAAATTGTCCTAGATGTCTCTCATATAGACCTATCTAGGATAAATTAGTTTCTGAAAAATATTGACGTTTGGTATTTATTAAAATTATTTTTGTGAAAATCACCTTGCATTCATGTTTAATTCATAGTTAATTCATAAAGTGTTAGAAAATTTCAAAAAAATAGAGTAGCTTCATTTCATCATAATTGACAGTTTGGCCAAGTTTGAGAATTTTTGGACTTAATTTGATCATAATTCATATTTTCACCCTTGAATTTGGTCTGAATTGCATTTTCATTTTTAATTGCATAAAAGAACCATAAAAACATTCTCCTGAAAACCTAGTATCTGAATCGACTTTAGATGAACCTAAAGAAAAAGTTGCCTCCTTGAGTTCGACCTTGAGTTTGCCCAAGTAAAAAAAATTGCCGCTTGCATTTAATTGACATATTAATCAGAGTGGTTTTGATAAGTTGATTTTACCCGACTGCAATGACATCATTAAATTTAATCGTTAATTCGGTTGAATTAATAAGGGTAATCTAGGGTTTTCAAATGGCGTCGTTGCTGGGGAGGCATGACTTAGGTTAATTTTTTAGAAAATTTAGATCTTAGGTTTTCCATCCTCGGGTAGTCTGATTCCACATTTTTCTTGTGGATATTTTTTGTCCGATTTTCAGCATTTGTTTATTTTGTGTCATCCTCTCTCTGACCATCATTTATTTTTGTGCAAGGAACACGAGACATCGAAGGTTATCCGCCAGGCGAGCCGAGGACCTGCATTGGTTTGAACTGAGTGGCATTTGAGAGAACTTGTAAAAAAAGAAAGAAGTTTGCATAAGTGAATAATAAAAAGAGTCTCCCTGTGTTGTGTAGATGCTTGACGTAGGATAGGATCTGTACTTGCAGCTCTTAGAGCTTTCTTAGGACTGTTTGTGCACATAATATCTAGGACCACACTTCACCATTAAAAGATGCACTTAGACCGCATGGTTGTAGCTAAATCTAACTTGTTCTTCACTCGCTAATAGAACTTCTTGTCTAGGAGCGGCTTTTATTGCTTGCATTCATTTAGATAAAATTTCAATTCTATTTTGCATCCCACGTGTAGAGCGTGAGGATCACTGTAAGTCTTCTGAACTTGGCATACATCATCATTTTATCGTGCATCGGCTTTTCTTGACTCCTTCTCCCTTGGTTTTCTAACTTAGGATTAAAGGAAGTTGGGACTGGACGATAGGCGTGCCTTGTGTGTTGGACTAATCAAGTGGTCATCTAACATAAAATCGGGACTACTAAATAAATTGACTAAAAAATCAACATAAAATCAGAAAATCTATTTGTGGGAGAATAACCCCGACCTTGATTTCAGGCTGAGTGAGGGTACATAATATGTGTGCATACCCTAAGGTAGATCCAAAATCCCCGCCTTCCATATCACGTACCCCGATCCTAGCAAATATCATAGGCCGAATTCTTATAGGCTCAACTGACCAACGCCAAGTAGCCTCCGCCTATTCTGGAAGGTAGATATGGGCGAAGCAACAATGCATCGCGGCAAGTTGCTAGTAACCCTTCGGGGCGAAGTTAAAAGCCTTGTCAGCCTCCGCCTACTTCGGTAGGTAGATAGGGGTAGGTCCTTGAACTTCTCAGCTAGGGATAGGAGCGAAGAAAGGAAGGGCGTTGGTATCTTAGACGACATGTTAAATAGGGGAGACGCTGAAGGATATGGAATTATCCTCAAGTGCATCACAGAAGCGTGATCGTCGTATCAGATACGACAAAGAACGACTAGTCGTACTAGTTGTTCGGTGCAGCGGAATTTAAAAATTTTATTCGATGAAACCACATGATCCGAGAACCATTCTCAGATCGTTTCATATATAACCACAACAAGTATAATGCAATACCTCTTGAAGCGTGGTTGATCAAGTCTCTAAAGGAAGAGACCTCCTATCTCAAGTCCGATCGTCGGCGAGACCGCTTGCGAGCGCGGGATGAACCGCGTTGTCCTCGCAATCCAAGAAGATGATCCAAGCGTGGTTGCTTCTGATCTCGTCACACGAGATCGAACGTCTCCTTCGTGGGCGTGGCACACCAAGAAGATGGAGAACCGAAGAACATCGAAGCGGCAGCGCGACGGCGAAGGCGACGACGGTTCTCTCCTCTAGGGTTTGGTGGTTGGCCACCAATTAGAGGGAGAGAGGGTAGACGTGTACCAAGAAAGAAAGAGAGAGAGAGCCTCCAATATCACATGTCAAGAGAGGGCGTGGTATGCCTCTCTATTTATAGGGTTTTGGGATCCATGGATCTCAATCCATGGGGCACATAAAATCAATGGGTGAGATTGATTTATGTTAATCCAATGGTCAAGATTGTTGTTGGTAAAACCAACAAATTTAGGTTAAAATATATTTGACAAAATCAAATATAAATTAGTCCTAAATCAAATCAACAAATAAGGAGAGAAGATACATGGAGATTCCATCTCCATATACCTTCCATGTGGACGGCCACACATTCCTTATAGGAATGATGTGCCGCCCACTTATTTCCATGGGGAGAGCAATCTCATGAATTTCATGAGATTGCATATCTCCATGGAAATATCTCTTTATTTATTTGTTGGGTTATTATTCTTCAAAAATAATTCACAATTATATTTGAGAATATTGCAATCTTGCCATGGAAAAAATTGTGAACCATATTCACAACCCAAAACAACATATAATTTACATTGTTAATTAATTACACAATGTGTATCCAATACACATAATAATTAATCAACACATATAAATTATAATTAGCTCTCTCTAATACATTATAAATCGCATTTATAATATATTGTGAATAATTGGATATTTCTATCCACATTATTCTTATCCACATTAATTAAATCACATTTAATTAAATTGGATAATTTCTCCACACATCAATATGATTAAATTACATTTAATCATCTTCATTGCTTAGATCTTATGGAATTATTCTTGAACCCTTCAAGAATAATGCAATCTCTCTGCAGATACTTGGAGATAAGGACAGGGCGATTGTATTGTTCCACGTATAGTGACATGGATATTGAGATCGTATCTCAAATCCAGATCGCGGGCCTCCCATAGATGCTTGATTAAATCAAGACCGTAAATCTAATCTTCTCATTGTATCTGAATCACATTCAGATCAATGTCCAACACTTGGACCAAGATCAGATCACTTCTCTACTGAGAGGAGTCACTAAAATCCAGACCCGTTTCATCACTCCCTAGGAATGGAAGCGTCATGGTTATACAACCGTTTATGATCAAATCACCCTCAGGTATTCCCAATACCTGTACATCCTGCATACTGGAAGACTCAGATTAAACCCGAAGTATTGGATCAACTTTATACTGTCTACTTCATGGTTTTATCAGTAAGTTTCTCATTCGATCATTGGGAGTTGGTATTGATCATACACTTTCCAAAAGTGTATATCATACCTAGGTCTTGATCATATACTAAAAGTATATATCAAACCTACAAATTCAGTCAAGCTTCCAAAGTGAGACGACCATGCGCATGGAATTTGATTCTTCCCAATATCTCATGAGTGAGCTCATGTCTTCCGGTTCAGTAACTGAACTTGTATGATCCCTTTGAGCGATCGTATTACTCATATGCCCTTATATGCACACTAGCGCGCCGGTGTATAGACCTTGATTAGGTCATCAACCTATTGGTATGCCAAATGTACATACTTAGACATATAGCAACACATCTGTCTCCGGTCAGAGGATGCGTGCCTATATCATGACAGCATACGATATAGGACTTTGGTTATCTCGATCTCGGTAAGTCAACTCTTTGACCTAACTAATCTGACACCTCCGAATCTCTATTCCTATGCAGAGGACCTGCATCAAGAGGTCGGTCAGATATCAGCCTAAAGAGATAAGGATTGCCATCTCCTACTCAGGCTGGAGATCATCTCATAACAATCATTTGACGGTGCTTGATGAGTCCTCAATCTAACTCTTTAGATATTCATCCAAGCACCAGCCTCTATGATTCAGTAGTTGAATCAACAGCTGTATGATTATTAAGATGGCCATGGTACATAACCCTAATTGTACTAAGGGATCTATTATGCAAATTATTCATTCTTCATTTCAGATCAGGGAATGATATATGCAATAACATTTTTTGTATAATGGCTCGCCGTGGGCTCGCATTTCCAATAGACGCATCCGGCCTTGAGCCGACTTCCCTATAGGCCATGTAATCCTTGCTATTTACTTGAAAAATCACACTCAAAATCAACCAGCCTAATCGGACTCGGCTTCGAGTCCTTCACCGTGTTGAGTGTGAACTCAGGGTTTGTGATTCAAGCTTGCTTCAGGTAGGAGTCAAATCCTATCTTTACACACTTATACTCCCGACTCTTCCTTCTACCATCAAAGATGACTGACTGGGGGGATGTTTACTCAAGCTTCACAAATTTCTCATTGAACCCCTCACAAAGTTTGTCTTCATCGGCCCAAGTGCAACTTGGGCCAACCCGAGCTCATGACCCTCTTGAGTTCGGGATCCCCCACTCTCAAGATGGTTACCTTCAAACCATTCCTTTCCTCTCCTCTCATCTCTTCGAGGAAGATCTTCAGCTCAGAGAGCATATAATCATTCCTAAATCTTCTTCTAATATAGACCACATTGTTGTATCAGGTGAAGAGGATCAACCTTGAACCAAGATGCCTCCTAAGAGACCCCTAGATGAAGAGGAACATAGAGATGACCATATGCAGCAAATACTTGCCCATTTAGCTAGAGCATAGCATCTGAATACAAATCTTATGGCTAGGATGGGACAAGTGATTGAGGTGGGTGGAATTGACCGACCAATGGTAGATGCCTACAACCCAGCTGAGAATGAGATACATAGTTGGCTTGTACATGAGGTACCCCCAGAAGCATTCCAGCTGAAGCCCCATTTTCTTAACCGAAGTTTAATGGAAATGCTACCGAAGAACCATATGCTTTTCTAAGAGACTTCAAGCTGGTATGCAACAACCTCAATCACCCTAGGGTTGGACAAGATTACATCAGGCTGAAGGCTACCCTATTTGCCTTAGGAGATAAGGCTACTCATTGGCTGAAGAATCTCGAGGTTAGATGTACGACCTGGATGCAATTCAAAGATTTATTCTTGAAGAAGTTCTACCCACTCAGTAGGACTAACTAGATGATGACAAAGATTGCTAGTTTTTCACAGGGCGCCCACGAGCCATTTCATGACGTATGTGATAGATGCAATGATTTAATACAAAAATGCCCTTGCCATAGTATTACCAGGGCGATCTTAGTCTAGACCTTGTTATGTGGCATGATCCCGGAAATGCAGGGGTTAGTGAGTGCAGCCTGTGGAGGTATCTATCTGAATAAGAACGAAAATATCGTATGGAAGATCCTAGAGCATATGGCTGAAATAAGCAAATCTCAGGCTAGGCCTATCAGGTGTCTCCCTCAAGCTTATTTACTGAGACATCTAGGAGGACTGTATAGGATCTGACAGATGACCTAATCCCTAGCATGGGGATAATAGCTGATAAGCTCATCTTGGTAGAATAGATCCACAAGAGGGTCACTGACCTTGAGGCACTTTCACGATTGCTGATACAAGTGGAGGAATTGACTGAGAAGGTAGCTAAGTTACAACTACCTGCCCTTCTGCACCACCTATACCTGTACATCGAGTTCATCTTGTACAAGAGCATGTACATGGGCCTCCGAGCAGCTGGGTCGAGGAGCAACAGTACACTCAGCAGGAGCAACACCCATACACCTACAGGTGGAGTCAATCTACAAGGAGCCTCCGCAGGTGTTCGAGATCAACGGGTTATAGTACAACCATGACCCCGTCAGCAGACAGTCTGGGATAGGGAACGATCAATCACACCGACCTTCCCTATACTACCAGGAAACCAGCTCCATCCCCGCACTGCACTTTGTACAATCCCGACTAGTACAAGGATATCGGCCTCAATAGCACCAGCAACAGCGCACATTCCACTCAGGCCAATAGGGCCCTCCACCACCTTACACCGCACCGTCTCGCCCACAAAAGTACCAACAAGGCCAGTAGGGCCAGTATAGACAATCAAATCACTCATCCTTTAGTCAGCAGCAGCAAGCCCTGCCCACTAGTGAATTAGAGTCCCTCACCTTAGCCATACAGACCTTAACTGATAGGGTTCAGCAGATATAGAATGATTACTTGGATATCAGAACAGATCTGAGTCGTGTATCACGCCACCGAGATCAGAAGATGGCACCAAAGACCCCAATTCCCGCCTAGGTTCAGGCCAACTCAAATAGCCTGAATCAGGGTCAGCACCGACCACGCGATCAGGTATACTATTCGGATCATTCTCTATCTGAACACGAGATCCTTTCGTATGATAATGTTAATCATATGTCCCTCAGGAGCGGAAGGACCGTGAACGTACCTGATCAGGTGTGGGTACATGAAGAAGACGCCGCCAAGTCTCTACCTGAGGAGAACTTGGAGGCAGAGGAGCAGCATCACCACCACCGTCACCAGCAGAATAAGAGAATTTCTAGGTCCTCAAAATACCATGGAAAGAAGAAGGAGAGGAGCACCAGCAATGAATCGAGCGAAACATATGAGGAGCCCGCACCTCCATCTGAGGAGGACGCACCAGGAGTCGCGGTAGTTGCAGCACCTATTTCGTTAAATGAATTTCTTTCACGTTAGAGTCAGAGTCCCAGTCCTGTACAAAACTCAGTTTCCCATTTGAATGAGAATCTTTCATTTTCAGAATCTGAATTGTCATCAATAATCCCTTTCCCTGATGCCCTTAAAGGTGTAAAGAAGAAAACCAAAAAA
Source organism: Ottelia alismoides (assembly GCA_037367405.1). Taxonomy (NCBI): domain Eukaryota; kingdom Viridiplantae; phylum Streptophyta; class Magnoliopsida; order Alismatales; family Hydrocharitaceae; genus Ottelia; species Ottelia alismoides. Next base: position 10,924 of record JAZKJV010000177.1, on the reverse strand, counting down.
ATCCAAAAAGATGATCCTGAGATGGCTGAGTTTTGCAACAAATATATCAAGGTCACAATACCCTTTGATAAATTTGTGGATATGACACCTGCATTTGATAAGTACCTTAAGGTGAGATGAACACCTACTAGAGTCAACAGGAAAATCAGGAAGCCATGTTGAGAAGCACGTTTTGTCAATAGCCACTATTTGCATCATCAAAAATGTGTTTCCAAGGAAGCGAAGGGATATGGGTGCCCATTATGTGGTGAGCCATGTTGATGACACTGCGTTTGCATGCACTCTCCTAGATAACGGATCCTCAATTAATCTGATGCCCACAACCCTTTATGAGCGGCTAAATCTAGGACCTCTTAGGAAATCCAGAGCCTTATTCCAGTTCGCAGATAAATCAACCAAGAGGTCCAAGGGAGAATTGAGGAACATTATTATCAAAGTCGAGGGTCGGGATTACATGGTGGACTTTACACTCCTTGATATAGAGACCCCTCGAAATTGGAAAGATTCCCAGATCATTCTCAGAAGGCCCTTCCCTAGAACAACAGCAACCTTATTTGATTATAAAATTGGGAAAGTTCAGTTCCAAACTCCATGCAGAGATGAGGAACTTGAGATGAAGCAGACAAGGTGGTAAAGGCCCGATTCTGAATCAAGCACCGAGCACACTTCGTCAGAAGTAGATTGTGTTCATGTAGACACCATTGGGCCATGGAGACAGAACCCGACCAACACCAATGAGTCCCTCTCCTATGGAGAGAATCTTGTACATGAGACAGTTTACAAGACCCTTAGGAACCAACTTAGCACAGATCACACAGAAAATGCATCCCCTTACATCTTCGATGACACAGAGGCCCACCTGAGCCTGTCAATCCTTCCCTCTTTAGGACAATCAGAAGATGAGGATGATGAGTCGGACGTGGCTTTCACCGATCGCTTGGATACTTTTAACGATCCGACTCCAGAACTGAATGAATTGGTGGCAACTACTTTAGAGACAAATCTAGCCACCACTAACACACAACCAGAATTGATTGAGCCAGATTTACTCGATGTCCACACCTTACCTGAGCTCAAATCATTAAGCACAACCCTTAAGTGCGCCTTCCTTGCAGGACAAGAGAGGAAATTTTCGGTCATCATCAGTTCGCGATTGATCGAGGAGCATGAATCTTGCTTGCTAGAGATTCTGGAGAAAAATCATAAGACGATAGGCTGGAGCATCTCCGATCTCCACGAGATAAATCACGCTCTGTGTTCACACCATATCTACCTTGAGAATGAATCTAAACCATCTCGTGAATTCCAATGCAGGTTAAATCCAAATTTACGAGAGGTCGTGAAGAAGGAGATTGAGAAATGGTGTGACGCGGGTTTTATTTACCCCATCTCCGATCCCAAGTGGGTGGCACCTATCCATGTTGTCTCGAAAAAGTCAGGAATTCAGACAACTACCAATGAGGATGGAGAGGATATCGTGACACGAGTACTCACATCATGGCATGTGTGTGTGGATTACAGATGCTTGAATGCCACGATGAAGAAGGATCATTTTCCCTTACCCTTTATTGATCATATCTTAGAAAGATTAGCGAGAAAAGAATTCTTCTGCTTCTTAGATGGGTTCTCGGGCTACAACTAAGTAGCAATCGCTCCTGAGGACCAGGAGAAAACCACATTCACATGCCCCTTTGGTACCTATACTTTCAGGCGCATGCCCTTTGGGTTATGAAATGCTCTCGGTACATTTCAAATGTGCATGATCGTAGTATTCGCCGAGATGGTTGGCGAATTCCTGGAGGTCTTCATGGATGAATTCTTGACACATGGAGATTCCTTCGATTCTTATCTTAGAAATCTAGACCGAGTCCTCAAAAGATGTTGTAAGGTCAATCTGGTGCTCTCCTGGGAGAAAAGTAACTTCATGGTGACGGAGGGCATTGTTTTGGGGCATTTCATCTCCAATAGAGGAATGGAGGTTGACCCTGCAAAGGTGGACGTGATCAGAAGACTCCAACCACCAACCAACGTAAAGTAGTTGCGATCATTCCTCGGGCATGTTGGATTTTGCAGGAGATTTTTCAAAGATCGCCCGACCGTTAATTGAGCTTTTAGGCAAGGACATGGAGTTTGTTGTCGATCATAAATGTCTTGAGTCCTTTAAGCTACTTCAAGGGATGATCATGGACACCCCGATCCTACAAGCCCCAGATTGATCTCTTTCTTTTGAGATCATGACGAACACCTCAGATTTTGCTGTTGGGGCCATACTAGGACAGAGGCGGGATGGTATCCCATTCACTATACACTAAGCAAGCAAAGTGCTTGACACTGCTCAACGTAACTATGCAGTTACTGAAAAAGAGATGTTTGCGGTAGTGTTTGCCTTGGATAAGTTCAGATCCCATCTCATCGGATTTATGGTGATTGTGTTCACAGATCATACATCACTACGGTACCTAATGGAAAATAAGGATGTGAAGGCACGTCTTCTTAGGTGGATTCTACTCATCCAAGAGTTTGCTTGGACATTAGAGATAAACTTGGAAAGAAGAACACAGTGGCTGATCACCTCTACCATCTCGAAATTCTTGATACTTCTGATGATATACCTATTCGAGACTTCTTTCCAAACGAGTCGTTTTTGTTACCGACTCACTCTCATGGTACGTCAATATAGTGAACTATATTGTCTACAAGAAAGTTCCCGAAGATTGCCCCACGAGCCACATAGACAGACTCAAGTCGGATGCAAGACATTACCATTGGGAGGATTTGATCCTTTTCTTTGAAGGACTGGATTGTGTCTAGATGAGGTGTATTCCTCAGGAGGAATATCATAGTGTCCTTACTTTCTGACATAGTTTGGAAGCAGGAGGACACCATTCTGGGAAGAGAACTGCATGGAAGGTACTATAATGCGGCTTATACTGGCCAACTCTATTTCACGATGCTCTCATCTTCGCGAAGTCATGCCCAGTATGCCAACGAATGGGAGGAACCGTTGGTTCCAAGGATGAGATGCTAATGCAGCTTGTCATCATTTGTGATGTCTTTGACGCCTGGGGCAGCGACTTCATGGGCCCATTCTCGGTTAGCCATGGTTTTGAATATATCCTTCTTGCGGTGGATTATATGTCAAGGTGGGTGGAGGCTATCCCGACCCGAGCCGCAGACAGCAGGACTGTTTGTAAATTTATTAGATATCACATCATCTCTAGGTTCGGGATCCCCAAAGTATTAATATCCGATTAGAGTAGCCATTTTATGAATAGAGACATGAAGATACTAGCAAAGGATTACAACATCGAACACCGTGTCACTAGTTGTTGAAAGATATTTTTCACGGGTCTAAAATACATCTCACACAAGGCGGAGACGCAGCTGCTATGACGACCCGTAAGAAGCCCCATTCAAATAACAATTAACCCACAACAGAGACCAAACAATGAAAAGCGGTGGGGAGTTAAAATTTATTATAACTCTACATAAAAGATGTGTATAGGAGCAAGTATGTAGAGGTCAAAAACAGGAAGCAAGCAGGTAGATTGGGGTAAATGATGCTAAAAAATGATTGGGATCAATTTATCTATAAGTGTGTTATGTTTTTGTGGGTTTTTAATTTTATATTTTTTATTTAATTTTTGATTTTATATTTTTATATTTTGATTTTATATTTTTTGATCTTGCATTTTTCTTTTTATATTGTATATTTTTATATTTTTTTTTCTATAGAATAAGACATAAAGCTATATAAAATATATATATATATAATAGGGATGAGAGAGTGAAAAATAGCTAAGAACACTCAAAATACAGGAAGTAAAATATTTTTTATGCTTTTTTGTATTTTTCTAACGTTTTTGTGATTTTTATATATTTTACTATTTTTTGGTATTTTAATGTCAAAAATACTGAAAATAGTGAATAAAATCAATGATCGAAATTAAAATAAAGATGAAAAATATAAAATAGTGTAAAAAATTCTCCAAATTAATTTTAAAGTGAAGATAATACAGTAGAGAAAATTCAAGAACAGAAAACACAATTTTTAGATTTTTTATGTATTTTATAATTTTTTATGAAGGCCTTTAGAGTTTTTCTATTTTTATGAGTTTTCTTTTTTATTTTTTTAGCGATTTTTTGGTCTTAAGGTAAAAGATGCAAAGACACCAACAGTATAATTTTTTTGGAATTTTTCAAAAAATGTTTTATAATTTTTATGTATTTTCTAATGCAAACAATGATGGAAATGCATGTTTTTGAATTTTTATAAATATTAAAATGCAAAAAAAATGTGAAATAAAAATATGTCGTTTTAGAGAAATGCAACGGGAAGCTATGATGATTTTTTTGGTGATTTTTCGAATTTTATAGATGCATGAAATAATTACTAGAAACAAAAATAAAATCCAACCTGGTAGGGGTATTTATGTGAATATATCAAAGTCTGAGGGCCATGTTGCAATTTTCCAGAAATATATAACTAATTAAAATGTTTCAGGACCAAAATGAAATAAGAAAACCCCCAGGGGATTCCTTGCAAAAATGCAAATGACCACGTTACTCGCACATGGCTAGCGAGGACCTTTTGGTAATTAACAAAAAGATGGGGCTCAAATGCAAAGTATATAAAACATTAATAACTTAATTAAAAATCTTCTAGACTTAATACAAATACGGCTATTCCTAAGGGGTCCCCCCACAAAATGCCCCCACCCTACGTGTGCGTGTCACTTGAGGTGACGTGGCTGGGGACCTAAATGCAATATAGAAAAGTCTGGGGGCAGTTTTGCAATTTTTATGAAAATAAATGAACTGCCTATGAAATTTTAAATACTAATTATTAATTACAAAAATGGCCGAGGTAGGTTTTGCAAAATATACAACGGGGGTGGATCAAACGGTTGTTGGCGCTCCACTAATCCACGTGGCACGCCCATACGCGACGGTGGCATTTCGGTTCGAGCGACCATGATTAGATTAGCGTTGACGATCGAACGGTGTAGGTTGCATGCGATCCGACGACTGCTGCATCCTTGGAAGATTGAGGGAAATCCAACGGTGGCTGGTGTGTCTGGAAGAATGCTCGAAGAACTCGAGCTAGGCGAGTTTGAATCCGTCGAAGCTCGAGTCTCTGTGCCCTAGGAACTCCTCCGACAATCTCTTTGTGCTCCTGCAGCGATAGTGATGCTCCCAGGTGGCCCCAAATGGCTCCGATGACCCTTGGAAGATCCCAAGCGGTCTCGTGAGCTCCGGTGAACCTAGAAGCTTTCCCTGGCGATCTTTGAGGCCCAGAAGCTCCTTCGGGTCCTGCCAGATGAAAAACAAGACAAAGCAACACAAAGGAGCAAAAAGACCCAGCTTTTATTGGCAAAAGGATGGCTGGTGGGGTGGTGAAGGTGGCCGGAGCTCCAGAGCTCCGGCGAAGGTGTTTGAATGGAAATCAAGCTATCACAACCGATGAATTTCGCATTAAAAGGCAAGAATGGGAAGCTGAGACCTACGGCTAACTGAAGAGCAAAAGAAATTAAAGGGGAAAACGACCTCTACTGGCATGAACCGGGAAGAAACCTCGATGGCCACCCTCGACTGGAGATGATGGAAGCCACCCCTAAACACGCCTAGCAGCGCCTCCAAGCAGGCGGGGAGGCTCGTTGTCAACTTGATCTATCTAGACCTCCAAGAAGGAGCGCTAGAACGGGCCCAAGGGGGTTCGAGAATCGAATGGAGGGTGACGAAGTCTTTTGAACAAGTGGTCAACATGGCTCCAAGATCGAGGGACAACGGGAAAACGATGCAGATCTGGAAGTTCCAAGTAGCTGGCGTGAATCACGAACAAACAAGGAGAAAAGTCCTAGAAGGCATCGACGCCCAAGAAGGAAGGATGAACCCCAAAAAACGTGAAGATGGGTCAAACCCACTGTCTGACAACCTTCAGAACGTTGGGCAGAGAGTTGACCCAAGTCAACCTTTGTCGCAACATGGTTGGTCCACGTGGACCAACCAGAAAAAAAACATCCTGAAAAGATTTATAAAATCAAAAAGAACTATTAATTGATTTTATTAAATTAAAATTATAAAATAAAAAAAATTTATTATTTTCTAAATTATTTTATTATGATATTTATTTATTTTTTAGAGGTTTAAAATTACAAGTTACCTTTTATGGCCTATATATAGGTATATTTATCTATATATTTTAATGTTTTTTTATTTTGTATATTTACTTTTATTATTTTTGTTTATTATTTTATATATTTATGACATATTTTTATAAACTTAAATATATTTTTATTTTATTTTTCTGATGTATTTTATATAAATAAATAAATGTATTATTTATACATGTATAGTTATGGGTATATTTCATTTTAGGAGTTGAATACAAGTATTTTATTTTTGTGTTTTATTTGTGCTTTTATTCCTATTTTAGTACACACATATATTATGAATAATATTTACAAAATTATAAAGATATAAGTATAAAAATAATGAATAATAAATAAAATAAATATTTTAATCGGTATAAGTATACAATAGGGGTCCAAAACTCAACTTTCAAACCGTAAGTCCGAAAAATATGAAAACCACCTTCATTAAATAGCTTATTGAAAATTATATACAATTAAAGGTGATTTTAATACATTTCAAGTTTTTATTTGAGAGATACATGTCTGGGAAATTGGGATTTTGGAAACTTATTTAGATCATAACTTTTTATCTTTATATTATTTTTGTATGAAATCAATTTTGTATTTTTATTTATTTAATTATCTACAATTTCGTGTTCAAAGTTTCTTTATTTGTCGTATAAAAAGTGGAACTAAAATATGTCCCAAAATGAATAAAGAATGAATTAAATAAAATGTATTTTTATTGTATTTTGACCCTTATCTCCCCCTACTTTATTCCTTGTCGACCTAGTCATTGAGATGCCTGGGTCTCGGGGTTTCGGATCATAAAATATTTACATATTTTATTCTTTTTCTTTTCTTTTCTTTTCTTTGTTCTATAATTTTGGCTTTAAAACCCACATTTTATACACTATTTACACAATGATGCATGGATGATAAAAAGGCTAAATTAATCCTATTTACACCATTTATTAGGGTTTTTAAGGCCAAAATGATAGAATAAAGATGATGAAACATAGATTCATCACTAGTGCTTACCACCTACAGACCAATGACATAGCAGAGGTGTCGAATAGGGATGTTAAGATCATATTGCAGAAGCTTGTCCGCCCAGACAAGATGGAGTGGTCTCAGATCTTGGATCAGGTCCTTTGGGCTTATGGGCTTAAGACACCATTAGGAACCTCCCCATTCAGAATGGTGTTTGGGAAGCCGTACCCATTTTCCCGCAGAATTAGTGCATAAATCCGAATGGGCAATCGAAAAGTTCAATTAGAACACACACCTAGGTAGAAACAGAGGAGATGGATCTGAATGAACTTGTGGATATCAGAAATTAAGCATATGACAACAGTTTGGTGTATAAGGACAAGGTAAAGCATTGGCACAATAAATTTATCAGACGAAAGACCTTTGTTCCTAGACAGAAGGTATGGTTGTTCAATGTGAGGCTAAAGGTTTTCCAAGGGAAACTTAAATCCAAGTGGATGGGTCCATTCATAGTCCGTGTTGTGCATGACAATGGATGTGTAGAGATCTCAGATCTTACAGATTGAGCACAGACATCCCTAGTTAATGGACAACTATTGAAACACTTTGTCGAACGTGATGATTAGTTAGTCTGTGTTGAGGAGATTGTTTTCACGCGTGAGGCAGATTCAGAAGACACATATAAAGCTGCACATGAAGGCCTTGCAACATTGAGCTCTCGCCATCAGCAACATCGAAAAGATCCAGACTTTGATCCTGTATATATTTTCTTTCCCCTCCCTCCCGGTGATTCGAATCACTCGCCCTGGCTCCATATCTTTCATTTTACGGCTATACATAGGATGACCAGATCCTAAGTATAGGGGAGGAGAGTGACCGGAGTCTATTCACCATTCGCTGTACATCCTCCAGATCTCATCGGTTCACACATCCACTTTTGTCCTAGACTTAGGCTGATCAAAGCCTAACTATAGGGGGGACCGATGCCCATCATGTATATACCGATCCACTTCTCCGCTTGACCTCGTCCGCTCCATTTTTGATCTTCTTTTACACTTAGGCTGCCAGAGCCTAAGTATAGGGGGCAGGACGACTTCTATACTTGTTGTTATTTTGACTCTCCTACGCTTAGCACGAGCTATGTCTTTTCCTTGCTTTTTGTGTTCTGAGGACATAGAACACACTAAGTATAGAGGGGCATGTATATATTTCATATATACTTTACCCATAGCTCATACTTCTGCATACTTTTTTGTATATATTATGCAATAATTATGGGGGTGGGTAAAAATTGAAAAAAATTTAAAATACATATATAATAGTATGTATATTGTATAATCTATATAGTTGTATAATATTTATATTGTGCACAAGTTGCAAAATATGTATATTGTGTAAACTAAAAATTGTTGTAAAATACTCTTTTAAAAGTGTTGTAAAATACATAAAAAAATAGGCTTCTTATTTACTCTTGCATATCATCCTTGCATTTCAAAGAAAAAGAGTCTTGCATTTCATCCATCTCTGTAGCATGTGATATACATCTCATCTGCATATCTTGCTTATGCAAAGTTAAAAGTTAGTGGGTTCTGAAATAAGTTGTGTATAGATGTTGAGGATGGATTTGATTTGACCTTAATCTACCTAATTTCAGAGGAACCTTATAGGATCTGGATCTAAGATTTTTCATGTCAAGTGACTTAATTCTTTGAGTCTGCAAGTCTATGTTCACATGTCATCTTGATTAGTCTAGGTAGAATATCTCGTACACACACACACACACACGATTCTTTTAGACAGTGACCTAACTTTGACAAGAACCATGCACATAGCTCTTCATTGATGAGGTGGTGAGGAGGTAGAATCCTTTGGCTGGGAGTAGCACACAGGTGGAAACATCTGTCCTCCTCTAGGGAGGGAAGTGCATCTCAACCTAGTCTGGTGATGTTGACGTCTAAGGACGGGATGCTGTGGGTTGCAATAAAGCTTCAAAAGAGGAATAGTCTACTGACTCAAGAGGAAAACTCCTAATGTACATGCTGCACCTTGTATATAGTTCAAAGGAAAAAGAAAAAAAAGAAATAGAAAAGAAAATAGATAACTCAAAAAAAATGAACAGGCCTCATTGAAAATAAAATTCCTATTGGAGTGTATATATTTGCAAGACATAAGCGTCAAAGTCTCATACCATAGGATCCTGCTGCTGGATGACTTGGCTACACTGGTCAAGCATCCTAGGATAGGTAGCTACACTGGGTACTGTCCATTCTTCTCTCCACCCCCTCTTCTTGTGATGGTCGTACTTGAACTTAGAAGGGAATACCCCGCTCCTCGAGGAAGAGTTACTGGACTGAGAAACTAGATTTACCTTGTTAGAGGAGGCTGGTTCTTTGCCATTTCTAATGTGGGGAGTTATATTTCACTTATGCAATACAAGTAAGATTCATAGTCATCGGAAATTTATGTGTGAGGATTTTTTCTGACATGACTGTTAAGGCGTCTTGAATAGAAGACTTGTGGAACTTAAAGTCTGTTAGGTCTTAAATTCAGATCCCAATAAGGTTCTGCCACACTATTAATCCAAAGGTCGAGTCAAGCTCCGTTTTCACCTTTCGTTCATGACCTTGGTATGGAACCCAAAATCATTTCACTCTTACATTTCATTTTAGTTGCTCGGGGACGAGCAAGGTTTAATTATAAGGGGTTGATGAGTCTGTGATTCATCACTCTAAAAGTTGAAAATAGAGCTTTGTTTCCAAGTAATTAGATGCATATCTCCACTTATATTGCATAATTAGCATTCATGCATGTGTAAATAATATAAGCATTTTAGCATTCCTACTTGCATGAAATAAGGAGCCAAAAATCACTTGTACATATTCACATGTATATAACAAAATTCACCTACTTGTATATATTTTATACTAGCCCCATATCCAATAAAATCAACTCTATAGTGTATATATTACTAACACTAATAAAGAAAAAATATATATATATATACTAACTTGTAAAATTGACCAATAAAACTCGAGTCCAAAATTGAAACTGGGAGCCTTAAAATGTGCATATCTCTCTCATATAGTGTCCGATTTAGGTCACTCACTTTTAAAATGATATACATTCAAAGACCTTCAAAACAAGACTAATTTCATTAAAATCGGAGATCGTATGGAAAACTTGGGTTTGGGCCCCTATTGTATATTGTACTCATTGACATTTTCAACCTTGTATTTCTCCCTATGTTTGACCTTTTTTCCATTTTTGGTCAACATGAAACTTGTAGATCTCATCGAGATATACAAATTTCATGTTTTGAGATTTTCCAAATTCAGCAATTTTCACCTTCTTTTATGATGTTTTCTTTCGAATAACCAGATTGGGCCAAGTGGCGCCTTCTGGTTGCGTCACGTGACCGATCTCCGCGGACGCCACGTGCCCTCCATTTCCCACCGTCTGAACACCATTTTCCTCTCTAGATCTCAATAGTTTATCACTGTTTCATTCAAGACCACCTGATCAACCCCTGTATCATATCTCCTCCATCCATTCCCGCCTTCATCTCATAGTGCCACGTGTCGCCTTCTCTGCCGCTCGATCGTCTCTAGACACTTCCATCTCAGCCGTCACCTCCCGCCTTTGATATCCACCATTAGATCAAACCCGAACTCCATCTTATCTGTCTGCAAGCGTCTTCATCCCTACCACACGTAGGCGCCTCTTCCTCAGCCCTTCGATTATACCCCCCATGTCATCACCGCCGTCCGTTTCCGCCCACACATAATCTCACCACGTGA